>CM055823.1:21898190-21977997 GCA_029582265.1 Zoroaster sp. YZ-2022
CAATGGTTGTTATTAAGCGGTGTTATGACAGGTAGTTAGTTACAGATTTTGAATGCTTAAATAGTATTCAATATATACCAAACACAGGAATCTACATTGCTTTTTTGGACAAAGATGGAAAAATAAACCAAATTCTAACAAAATGCTTCTTGGGCAAAAAACAAGACGTTTTGGTTAGTTACGCTATACATGTTAATGGGTAGAAGTCTCAAATCTGTGGTCTAAATCAATCTGAATCACAACTATGACTATAACAGCTGATATTTAGGTTGAATCAATTAAAAATCTGATTAGATTGATTAGATAAATTGATTTCTTTCTCATTAAGTAATTAAGTTCTAGTTCTTTTAGTAAATAATTTCACACTGAAACATCAGTCACATAAAATGAATTTTGGCAATTTCTTCTCAAAGCCATGACATCCTAAGCATTTTCCCACAACCTTTCATATATATATATATGCTCTGATGTAAAGCCAATTTTACTTGAAAATCACAATTCTAAATTTAAGGGTCATGTCCACTTCTCATGGAATTGCCCTCTCAACATTTCATCGCCCATTACATGTAAAGTATGGTGCATATGTGACTCATTTTCACAGAGCGGATCACATTTTAGGCATATCCATTTTTTTTTATTTTTATGATATGCAATAATGTTCTCCAAGTACATATCCTGAACATACATAATCCAATTAAATCATGCCAACTTTACAATTTCCAACCAAATTAATTAGCGCTTATCACAAGTGCTGCCCATAACCACTGTACAAATACATGTACAATAGCATACTTTTGCATTCAAACTAAACATTGTGTCATATTTTCAGGAAACGGTGTTTTTAAAGTTTTTGATTGAAAATATTTATTAATTAACATTAAATAAAAGTTTGTCAAAGAAGATGTCAAAGTCACAGTAAAAGTCATTGTAACAGTAATAAAAACTTGAATATAAGTGCAGTGCAAATTTGTTACCGTAATTCGTACGATATTAAAGGGCTAGCAAATGTCCGAAGTGAACTTTATTTATTTAAAAATTTTTTTATAACACTTGTAGGAGGTATATTTAGAAAAACAATGTTGGGATTTTATTTTTATTTTCTTTGCCCAAAAATTACTTTTGTGCATTATTTTGTAATGGAATTAATGTGCTTTTCTTATTTTTAAATTTTTACATACAAAAGTAATCTTTGGTACAATGGCTATTGAGATACACAAACAATTGTTTTCACACAAGGGCCCTCCACTAATTACAATGGCAAGAGAATTAAATTTGAATTTTAACTAAAATTCCACATTTTGAGACTTACTACCCAAAAATTGATATTTCTCCCAAAAAACATGAGTTTTCAATTTTAACCACTTAGATTGGATTCTATGAAATTCTGGAATCAATATGAAATATTCCTCTATTGCTAATGTAAAATTTTGACAATTTTTCTCTCCCATGGAGAATTGCCCTTATGTGTTTTTGTCTTTGTTTGCATGGTTAAGTCACCAATCGAGTTCATTTCAGCCCTACGATAAGCAAGAGTTCAAGTCATGGAGGAAGCAGCTAACTAATACCTTTGTAACTTCAAGTATTCTTAGTAAATTACAGGTAATTAGACTGTGCACATTTCAAATGGGATATTATGAGCACTTTATTGTTATTAATGTTTTTACTAAAAGACACTCTCATGCTTTTCCATGAGCTTAAATGTACATTGAAATTTGTACCAATATCCTGATGTTATACCCAGCACAAGTGCCCATAATCATAGGTACGCCTGACTTAAAACATAGACTGTAGCTTATATGACTGAGACAAATCAATGAATTGTGGCTGGATTTGCAAAAATATTTCATCCATGTAAAATAAATTGTCTACATATGTAATTTATGCAAATAATGTTAAATTTGCATAGAGTAAAGATGGAGATGGAACACTAAAGACTCTTGGCGAGAAGATCCTTATCCTCAAATCAACCACTCTATCAAGATGAACACAAACAGGTAACACCACTCTTATTCATTTTGATTATATAATAAACAACTGTATACTTGTTGGATAATTGGGTAGAATGTACATGTACAGGTAGGTGTCTGTATTCCATTGTTCCTTTACAAAATTTATTGGTGACAGACTAGGGTTAACTCTGGTATCCAATATTTTTACATATACATGTACAACCAAAGATTGATCCAAAACCAAAGTTAGTTGTACTCTGAAATGATAAATGGACACTTTTTATCAAACTTTTTAAACATAGCTGCCTACAAGAAGTGGAAGTGAAAGACACAAGACAATTGAAGAGCAAAGGTGGGACCATGTTGATTCTTTGATAACAGTGTAGAACTTTAATTGTACTAACCCATCAACTTATTGTGTATTGTAGTTATCAGTGCATTGATTTTCTCCTTATTAGATGCATTGTAAAACAATAAATCATGATACATGTAGCTTATCTCAAGATGTTTTTCCAAAATTATCGTTTTTAATAGCAGCATTTGTACTATGGAAAAGTTCAATTCGCCAAGGTAAGCATTTTGACAAAGGATTTTTCATTGAAATTTTGATTTGGGTACTGTTGTTAGAGCAGTAAAATGTATAAAACCTTCAGATATATAATAAATCAAGTAAATAAAAAAATCTGAATTTTGGATATCACCCTATGGAGTTACCCCTTTAAAAAGGGATGTGCTTGTGTAACCCTACCCTAAACAATTCCTGAAATGTAGTGTTACATGTGTACATTTCTAGTTGTTCTGAAGATCACCCTTTTTGTTTTGCATGGAAGAATGTAAACCTGATTGCTTGTCCTGAAAAAGAAGATCCTTCTGTTACTTTTGTTTTTCCAGAAATCCCAGCTCTTTGCTATAAAGTAGAAGAAATTGATTACTGTGGAATAAATCTCACTTTGCTGACATGTTGAAAAGGGTGTACCTTACACCAACATGAACGATTCCTTTTTTTCATGATATATTCAACAGCAATTTTTTCTAATCGTCATTGCTGTTCTCCTATTAGATGTGTAATCACAAATGCCCAAGACATTTAAAAAACAATCTGATTAAAACAAAACATGGTCACATGGTAAAGACCAGAGCGATTTCACTAAAGTCCTAGTTTGCAATCATCGCTACATATCCAGCGAGCACTCGCTAACTGCAAATCCATCGCTGTTGTGATGGCGTTGATTTTGCGTTTACCAAAGCCGTCCGTGTTGCGAGAGAAAGAAGAAAAAAGTACAATGTTCGAGGCTGATCGCTAAATATAGGTAGTGACCTCTGACCCACAAGTACATGTATTCCAGCTAAAAATGGCTTCCACTAGTTGTGACAAGGAATCGAGCAAAAGGTAAAATAAGTTACCTTATGTTAGATTTGTATATTAATTTGTAAGAAAATAGGTGTGATGTATCCATCATAGGTGCTTCTATGTTCAATATCATTAGTTTTAAATTTGTACCATAATATAACTTCACGGATATTATCCTTTAAATTTACCAAAAAATTACTTCAAAATACATTCATCCATACATTTTCTAAGTTAACTAGGTTTATTTTAATTTTTAATTTTTAATTTTTATTTTATTTTATATTTTTTTATGGGGGGAAGAGGTGGGGGTGGCATTTGGGACAGACAGTTTTCAAATCCTACATCAGTTTGACGGCAGTTTTCAAATCCAAGATGAACGCTGGGGTTTGCCTAACTAATATAACTTGTTACGTAATATTATTTATTGTCACTAATGTTCAAAAGTTTGCCAAAATTAACTTGTTTCTTTCATCCAAACTAAACAAAAATACATCCAATTATACACTAATTGAAACATTTTGGCCACTGACGTTAACAGTGTGAATGTTATTTTACTGTAGAAGTGAGCAGAGACTTAACCTACTTTTTATGAAACAAGTGATAATGAGCAATCGGGTGCAGGTCATAAGAGGGGGGGTGGAGAAATTGGGGTAAAAGTCAATAGGTTATTTGAGGTCATTGTTTAAATTTCTGTATAGGCCTCTTGCTTTGTTAATTGTATCTTTAGATTTGAAGCTTTTGATGAACCTTTGTTGATACTTATTCCATCAGAACCAGAGGTAAAAATGGAAGAGGAGAAATGATTGCCTGCAAATTTCAAAGATAACACAGAAGAATTATTTGAAGTGGGGAGGAGCTGCTGTGGAGCACATCAAGAGAAAACACGAGGAAATATTAAAGGCGGCTGGTGGCATGGATCGAGTGGATGGAGGTAGTGAGGAAAATGGTCAGACGATGTATTGAGCAAACACTGAGCAGAAACCATGCAGGAAAATGTGACAGGTGCTATATTATTACAAAATGAAGGATAAACTTTTCTTTTTCTATATACATTTTCTTTCCTCTTGGCAAATTATTCAGACAGTGTATTGCAAAAGTATGTTATATTTGGGTCATTCCACCAGGTTAGGCATATAGAAAGGATAGAGGAGTTTGAGCTGCATGGGCTTTCAAAGCTATCCATTTACCACTGTCAGTGAGCCTGGTATTCCATAGCTAAAGCACAGTAACGTAGTACATTTGCCGACCGAAGAGTCCTTTGAACCATACATTCAGCCTTCCACTTGCTGCGTGCTGAAGTATAGGGGTCTTCAATATTGCTACGTCACGTCACTGATGTTTTTAACCATTACGGGAGGACAGTTTTTACAACAACCTATATTAAAGCGCCCGCGCAGTTGTCAGTGGATGGTCATTCACATGTGGAATCTATGTGCAGTTGTCGGAGATTGAAGTGCTTGTCGTAGTCGTTATTTGGTGAAAATTGGCCAAACCGGTAAGTTGTCAAGTTTTGTAAAATTTTCATCAGATTAGTCATTAATTAAAAGGGTATATTATCAGTCTGCTCCATCCTGCTCAGCAATCTAAATAGTGCATTTTGTTCACCATGAATTAAGCTTCCCAATGGTTATAGTCGGGTGACCAAACCAAGTCTTTGAAAATCGTGTTTTTTTCTGACTAATTTTCTTTGTAAAAATGCATATTCACTCCACTATAAGTATAACATGAAAAAGATCAGTGAGAAGAAATAGCACACTGACACTGCTTAAGAATATTATAAAATGAGTTACATGACTTTTCTATGAATATTGTATTTTGATGGGGATTAATTTTAATATTTTAGGCTCTAGATAGGCATAAAATAACAAACTCATAAAGACACAAACAGAAAACAAATAGTTTCATTTTAATTTAGTACAATTTTTATGCAAGGTTATTTTTCAGATTAGGTTATTAATTTTATGAAAATTGTGTGCTTAATAACTAAAAGAACATTCTGAAACTAAACTAACATTAAAAGACTCCACGTCAAGTGAACAATTTGTTTATTTATGCATTTTTGGCCTGTTTATTTTTTATTTAATTTTCTGTATCACAATTGGTTGGAAAGTTTGTTGATTTATTTCATGCCATTTGTGCAGAAAAGAAAGAAGATAAATGTTTATCCACTCCCATCTTATTAAATTATTATCTAATTTGGCAACAACAAACCCCTGCCCGTGTCATGCTGGTGGATTGTGGTGATTTGCCTTGTTTTTATGCCAGCATTTAGAGCAACTGATTCTGTAGAAAACACTACAGTATGATCATCTGTAAATCAGATGGTACTAT
This sequence comes from Zoroaster sp. YZ-2022, assembly GCA_029582265.1. Taxonomy (NCBI): domain Eukaryota; kingdom Metazoa; phylum Echinodermata; class Asteroidea; order Forcipulatida; family Zoroasteridae; genus Zoroaster; species Zoroaster sp. YZ-2022. Next base: position 21,903,822 of record CM055823.1, read on the forward strand.
TGTTTAAAAGAGTTCAGATGCATCCATTGGCATTACTAATTATATTTAAAAAAATTATTTAGTGGGCGAGACTTGGGTTCTGTTGATGCGATGAGTGGCAGAAAAGCAGAGAATCCCAAGATGTGGACAAGACAGTCGGGCAGAGTATGTCACCATGTGTCTCAGCAGAGAGACACTGAAGGACTTCTAATCACAGGTATGTAGTAAGACTAATTCAGGTGACACCATTGGAATCTCAATTGAGTAGTAATAGTTCTGAAAAGAACTGGGGTACAACCTACGCTTTGATCAGTATGCTCTGATCGCCCCTCAGGGGAATGCCGACTTGGAAAATGCTGCTGCTAAGTAGACTGCTGGAGGATCATCCCATGAATGGATGCTGGAGGATTAGTTCGTGAGGCGCGCAGGCGGGAAACTGTGAGACTAGGATCCTAGGGTTGGGAGAGGAGGTGTGCTCACTGAACTGAATCAGTTGTTAACAAGCCAGGAAGGAGGGTGGTTGACTTAGGATATAGGGGATCCCTCAGTCTGGGTGGGTTATGGACTTGGATATAGAAGATCCTTCAGTCTGTAGTATAGGTCGCCAAATGTCGCTGATGAAGAAACCGAGTCCTGTGGCACAGTGTCGTGTTTGACGATCTCGATGGCCTCTGATGCGCTGGGTGCCAAGCGATGGGTGTGATGAGTTGGGCTGCCTGCCAGTCGATTTGGTGGTCCTTGATGTGCGAAGCTGACGATGGCGGACTTCTAAATCTCCTCTGCGGCCGTGTGCTCGGTGTTCTTCAATCTGATGGGGGGGTTGCGTTTGTTTCCCGATGTACACCTTACCGCACTCACAGGGATCCGTGACTCGCCTGTTGTTTGGGTCCGTTTGTCCTTGTGGGTATGTGAAGTCCTGGAGTTTGCTGGGGCTGAGTGGAACACATCGATGCCTGCTTGTCGGAGGATGTGTTGTAGTTTGTGAGACGTCGAACCTAGATAGGGAGACAAGCAGAGAGGTTAGATCACTTACCTTGCTTTTGGAGTTTGGAACCGGCTTGCGTGCTGATCTTGTTGGGATTGTAACCATGCGCTTGAGGGTAGTTCGGATGTGCTGTAGTTCCTTGGGAAGGCTGTCCTTGTCACAAATGTTGTAGGCGTTGTACAGCGCACGTGTTGACCGATGACTTGATGCTTGATGATGGAAGGAGCGCTGGTTCAGGTACCATCTGTGCGTGGCTTGTAGACGCGTGGTGTAGGGAGCCGCCTGTTTCTGGAAACCCAACATCAGGAACGCGATCTGTCATCTTCTTCCGCTTCCATGGTGAACTTGATGCTCGGTGTTGCTGGTTTAGATGTTGTAGAAAATCCTGGGGTGTGTCTGCGGTGTGGCCAAACCACAAAGGTGTCATCCACGTATCGGAGCCACAGCTTGGGTTGGAGGTCAGCGAGTTGAGGAAAGAGTTTTCAAACTCTTCCATGAAAATATCAGCAAGGACCGGGACAAAGGAGATCCCATGGAGGTCCCAGCTGTCTGCTCGTAGAACTGCCCTGAAACTGAAAACAACTTGAAGAGACACATGTTAGTAGCAATCATGAATTTGGTCCGGTGAGTAATGTGCGATCATCAAGAGAAAGATCTGTAATGAGTCTGTCCTTCACCAGGAGGCATGTCTCTGTAGTTGGGACATTGGTGAATAGGAGACAACATCAAACTAACCAAGATGTCGCTGGGTTGAAGTGTGAGGCCCTGTGATCTCAACGAACTGACTGGGGTTGGACACATGGTGTTGAGTGAGACCCACCAAGGGTCGGAGGATCTAGAAGCAATGACGGCTGTGTTTGTAGCATATGTAGATGAACCTCTGGAGGCCAATAGGGCGGAGAGGAACATCAGGTTTGTGAATCTTCGGCTGGCCAAAGAACCTAGGGCAGGATGAGCTGGATGGTCTGAGATGTCGGTAGAGTTGGGTGGAGAGGCTACCGCACGGTGGAGGGCAAGGAGTTTGCTAGACTCTTTTTCTATGGATGGGATGGGGTTCTTTGAGGTGCATGGGATGAATCGGATAATAAATGTGACTTACCTTGTCGGTGTATTGTGCTCGGTCCATGATGACTGTAGCGTGCTTTGTCTGCGGTGAGGATGTGGATGGAGTGTCTGCCGGATGTCCCGTAGCAGAAAGTTCTCCCTGAGAGGTTGGGCTTGGCTTACGCAGAACATCGCCATCTGTAGTCTGATGTCATCAGCTGCTGTTTTGTTGAGTCGTCGCAGGGCTGGCTCAACTGACTGGATGATTTCTTCCGTTGGAATGGATTTGGGTGAGGGCTAAATTCATTCCCAGTGACAGTACTGATGTTTCGATAGGAGTGAGGGTGCGTTGGCTGAGGTTGACGACGGTGTTTCTGGAACGCGCCCTGTGAGCGGAGGTGTGAGGTTGCCTTAGGATATAGCAGATCCCGAGGTTTACTTGAAGCGCGGTTGGGGCGGATGTAGAAGATCTCGTCGAGTTGTACCCCAGTTCTTTTCAGAACTAATTACTACTCAATTGAGATTCCACATGGTGTCACCGCAATTAGTCTTACTTATCATCCTCACCATGCAAAGCTACAAGTTTACCACAGGTATGTAATTATTAAATTAACTGATTGACTACTTAATTGAATAATATAATTTTCTTGAAAATAACCAAATGTTTCGGACTTAGTGGGTGGAGAAGTCCATTACAAAATCCAACACCAATGTATTTACATATATTTTTATTAGGATATATAATGGGGTGAGGTATATACAAGTAGGTGTGTAGTGTACTGTGACCCCAAAAATTTATATGAATCATTTTTATGTATGGTGACACATAACATTTATATATTTTTCTTGTAAATAAATATTCATTTTTACTTCCTGAGCGCACTTAGTTGGTGGATACGCGCTATATAAATCTACTATTATTATTATTATTATTCATTGCTGAAGAAGATTTTCAGCAGAAGCTAAACTGACACCCACAGTATTTCTAAAGCAGCATGATGCCGAGGAAGCAGTGACAACCCAACAGTGGGAAAAGTTCATCAACAATGTGTTGTTTTATGTTGCATCCTTTGGCACCAAAGAAAGACAACTCAACAAAGACTGGTGCAAAGAATCAGTGGAAATTAATAGTACCCCTTCCAAAGAGAGAAAAATAACAGAAAATTCACCGGGAATGTAAATACCATGATTCATGTAGAATTTTACACATAAATAAAATGTTTAAATTGGCAGAAATTGTACAAACCAACACATCCTTTCCCCTTATTTTTAAAAATTAATTTAAAGGTTTTTGTGTTATTTTGCCAGTGAAGACCACATGTAGCAACAGCCCATGTTCATAGAAATGTCCCTACAAGATATTCACTTATGTACAAGTTTTGTTGAATGCATGGTAGAAACTTTGAAATAAAAATACTGTTTTAAACATTGACAATACAATTTATTTGAAATATGATTGAAATGGTTAACATTGACAGTTTTACAGTTTTCTTTTGTTACAATTTTATTTATGAACCCAAAAAATGCAGTAAAACCAAATAAGTTTAATACAATTTATTTTCCATGAGAAACAGTTGAAAACTATTATTTTCAACAGAAATATTTGTACGCCTGATATAAAACATACATTAACAGAATACCAGTTTCAGATGTTTAACTAAAAGACAAAAATTGTATTCAATATACCAATGACTGAAGAAAAACAAATAATGAAAATTAATAAAGGTTATTAGTTATAAACAATGGAAATGTTTATTGTTTACTTGATTTAAAAAAAAAGCCTTTTATCTCCATAATTTAATATGGAGCAGTGTGCACTGTCTTACAGGTTTATAGCAATATTTTGACACCATATTGCCAAGGAATCAAAGTTGTTATAAGCTGAAATATATCCTTAAAAAAAAAAATAAAATTGGGGGAATCGAATTAATTTAGAATTTTCCCCAAAGCTTTTTACCCATTAAAATTTTGAAAAATAAGGAACAATTTAAAGCTTAATCTGTAAATGCTTGAAGGACATAGTATTTTGAAATTGTTCCAGACAGTTTCGACCATGCACATTGTGGACCAACTTTTATTAAGACTCTTGAGTTTAAATGTTTATCAAAACCACAAGCAATTATTATTACATTCAGAACAGATGAAGTCCAGTAAGTCGTGGAACTCCTAATAAAAATACTATTATTAACTTTATTCATTAACGTAATGATTTACTGTAGGCCTAGGCAGATTTCGTCGCATCCCAACGCTTTTTAGTTGGTAGACTGTTACAGGTACACCGTACATGGCTGTCATTTTCCCAGACGCCACCTGTATTAACTACATGTAGTTTATTCAAGTTTCGATCCCTTTTAAAGATCCTCCTCAAAATAGCTAAAATTATAATTTTCTGTTTATTTTCTGTCTTCTGTAACAGTTCTGTACTTGTGGAAGCCATTGAGAATGCGCATGCATGTAACCACTTTTAGCATATCTAGGCATGGCGCTGGTCGGACCAAAGAATGTTGCGTCGTGACAGTGTTTTAACCGCAAATTTTATCAGCGGCTGATCGAACGATTCCCCTTTGAAGTGCCTTAGTTGTAACTCCTTTCTATCCTTTCTATGGTTGGGGCAAGCTTTGTGATAGGGGTCCCTTGTTAAGTAAATGTAAGTTTTTATTCTCAGTAAAGGATCAATTTTACTGATAGGGCCTTTTCTGTTTTAAAGGAATATTTTTTGATTCAGTGCCTTAACTTAGTTGATTGGACAGATGTCATAATATCAGAATATTTGAAACTGAATATTTAGTAAAGGATATCCATTTTCCTTTTAATTAGAGGTGGAAACAACCAGAGAGGGAAAGCAGCAATGAGGCAGTACATGTACTAGATGCTCTACCAGAGGAAGTCACAGAGGGCATTGTCCACATGGTGTGTGTGTGAAACAACACCAAAGGTAAAATAACGTTGTGTCAAGTGTGGGGAGGGTTGCATACACCATTCTGAAATTTTACCCAAATCAAAACCAATTTATGACACACGCTTCCTGTAATCTCATTTCTATTAAGAACCTATCACAGAGAAGAGGCAAGTCACATGATATTTATTAGGCAGAATTCAATAACAAAGGGTAGGGAATCATTTTTGGCATTTACTTGTACTCAATGGTTTTATATCTAGGGTGCAGGATGAGATTAACCATTTGTTCCAAGTTCCACCTGAGTTTTGTTTATATAAGTAATGAAACAATAAACCTTTTCACATATAATTAGTAAAACTAAGGCAATATAATATCCCAAAATAAAATCATACTTAATTGGATTTATTAATTATTGTTTATCTTGTTTATAGAAATATGTTTGAAATTGTTTTGCCTTGCTTTTTATCCACATCTAGTCATCAATGAACTTTTCCACCAGTCATCACCAAACCTTCACCATCAGACATGGTATCAACTGATACAGAATTGAAGCAAGTATGTAAGTTACGAAGACTTACTCATAAATAGAGGTATTGTGTTTATATCTGCTCATGTGTCTATCTAGATTAAAGGTATGAAGAGCATTCATTAACATCAAATTTTCAACTAGTGTATAGCTAATGATGATACAAATCTTCTCTGAAATAATCATCTGAGGTGCTGTTATATTTTAAATTTCAAAGAGCACTTTTCCCAAATACAACACTGTTGGGGAATGACTGCATAGTTAACATAAAATCATAATAATAATTATGGTAAAACGTTTGTCATATTGCTAAAATTTCACTTTTAAAGGAATCAAACCACAACATTGTAAATAAAAATACATTGATAATTTTGTGTTATGATCCCATCAAAAACCCAAACCTCTGCATTGGACTAAAAATTATTTTTTGGAAACACCCCGTGAGTATGAGAATAAACTGACAGGGAAATTTTCCCTTTTTTAACAGTCATAGTCACAGGGTCACTTTTAATCCTGAAATCATACAAAAAAAAGGAAGGTGCAAAAAAAAGAAAAACACAAAGAAACAAAAAAAGAAAAGGAGGTGAGTTGCTGCAACTAAATAAAGAGAATTGTCCTTGGAAAAGAATGGATAAAATAAAAAAGAAAAAACAAATTTTCAAAGAAATGATTAATTTTTTTTGGAAAAAACCCCAATTTTAAATATCGAAAAACTGATGAACCCATTTAAAAATTCCAGGGGTAAAGAACGAAAATTTTGTTATCTTTATAAAAAGTAAGACTAATTCGGACACCTTAAATTCTTTTGATAATTTTTTCCCTTGAAAAGAACTGGGGGTTTAAACGATTTTTTAACCGGAAATGGTTTGATAACAAAAAACTTTTTAACATTTTTAAAAGCTTTTTCATAAACCCAAAACCCAGTGTTTCCATCTACACACCCCCGATCAGGCCCCCGAAGGCATTTTTTTTTGCCCAAAATTGAAATACCCGTCGTTCTTTTCCAGACCCCGGCCCCATCACAAACACCCCCCAAAAGGACCCAAATTGTAAAACTGTCTATGTTTAAAACCTTTTTTAAATTGGAACCCAAAAACTCTCGAAATAACCATAAAAAATCATGTGAACGGCCCAGTCCCCAACCCCCTTAATAAAAAAAATCTTTTAAAAATAAAGTATATCACAATTTTGTGGGGGGGCCTCTTTTTTTCCCGGGTTGCTCAGGGTTAAAACCCACCCCAAAAAACCCCAAAGTTTTAAGGGAATTTTTTAAAAAACCCTTTGGGAAAAACAAATCGGCAGTTTTTTCATCAGGATCCTGCCCTGTTCATGCAAATAACCTGTGGGGAACTTTCCCGGCCTATAAACCATTTCATGGAAAAACTCCTCTTCCCCGTCAACAATGACATCTTATCTCTTGGATGAGGGAAAAAATCACTGCATTGGTTTTGTTTTTTTAAAATGCCGCTTTTGACCGGTTGATCAAAAAAACCTTTCTCCCCCGCCTTTCAATATCTTTAAAAACCCATGAACAGCCCGGTTGGGGGCCCCCCATTTTTAAATGGGCCCTCGAAATTTTTGGTAGGAAACCCCAATCTGGGCCTGTTATTTTTGGGAACTATTCCCCCAAAGGTTTTGTCCCCCCACATTGGTTTGTTTATCCCTTTTCCCTTTTCTTGGATATCATTTTGGTATAATTTAAATTACCATTCACCCCTGATGACCGCGGTTTTTATTTACTTTTTCTAAAAGAATCCCCCTTATTGTTTAAACGCTGGAGGAATGTATTAAAGGGCCCGGGTTGGATGAGACAAAACTTTAAAAGGGGGAAACAAAAAAACAGAATTTGTTTTTTTGGGAAACCCCAAAGAATTATCTATAGTTTCTCTTTTTTTAAATTTGGTGACTGCGGAAAACCCCCTCACCCAAAAACACTAATTTGTTAAATATTTTGACTAAATAATTTTTTTAAAAACCTCATATCCCCCAACATTTTTTAAGCTTTCATCATTCATATAAAAATTTTGGGCCCAAAAAGGGAAAATATTTGAAAAAAAGTGCTGCTGAAAAAATTATACATGCATTTGTCACACCCGGTTTTAAAAATAACGGAATGCTCCCCTTCGGGTCCCCTGCAGAATCAAATATCTCGTTTTCCCCTAAAAACAGTTTCGTAACGACTTTGCCCAAAAGTCATGTATCCCAATCTTAAAAGAATTTTTCTTCCTTTTTCCCGGAAAATTTTTTTTAAAACCGATCTAATTTTTCCTTTTTTAATTTTTGCCCCAATTTATATTTCTGAACTGCTTAAAGTCTAACCCCATCACCCCAATTTTGCTTTCCCCAAACAGGGTCACCCAAAAAGAAACCAACTTAAAAACGAATGGGGGGATGGGTTTTTCTGTTGCGTTCAGATTTGGGGAATCATTTTCCCAACAAAAACTCAAATTTTGTCAAAAATAAAACCCAAAAAGGTGCTGCTTAAAACTCACCATGTCATTTTGTGGAAATGAAATCTAAATCATATTTTTTCTCCTTGTTTGTTGTTTGTTTTATGTTTTTCTTTTTTTCCCGGGCCCCTTTGGGCCCTTTTAGGGGACAGGGGGGTGTTTTTTTAATTATTATTAAGGGGGCGATGAACAAAAAGGTCGGTTGTAATCTCCGGTTTTTTTGGAAAAATTACCCCTCTAAGAATTTCACATGGTGTCCCGCAATTTTTTTACCCCCTTTTAATCCCTTTTTTGGGATGAATGGGTTATGGAACTTTCCTTACTGTTTTTTGTTTCCCCAAAATTTGTTTTTTAAAATTGGGAAAAATTGAATGGTTTGGGCCCGGGGGAAATTTTCCCAGCTCAATGGAAAAAATTAAAACCCAAAATTTTTATTTTTTTTTGCTCTTGTGTTCTTTTCCGATGTTTGTTGAATGAAACCATACATTAAATTTTTATAAAAAAAAAAAGGTTTGGTAACTTTTTTCAAAATTTTTAAAAGCTTATTTGGGTTTTGAGATGGTTGGTCCCAGAACCGTTGTAATTTCCGAAAAGTGTCTTTATGGTAAAAAATTCAAAATCTAATTGGATGGGGGATTGATCCTTTCCCCCTTTTTTAGAACAAAGGGGTTTGGGTTGGGGATTTTTTGAATCCTTTTAATTTAATAAAAGGCTCTAACCTTTTGGTAATTTTCGACAAAAAAATGATTCCATTTTCAAAAGACTTCCCCAATTGAAAAAGGTGATGGTATCAAACATCTTTTGAAATTTTTTCTCGGGTGCTTTCTTTTGGAAAAATTTTTGAAAGTTTTAAAAATGATTTTCTGTCATGAAAAAAAAATCAAAAATCTAAAATTAATTTCATTTTTCCATGAATGACACCATGAAAAAAAAGGGGTTTACTTTCGGGTTTTTAAGTTTGATATGAAAAAGGGTTTTGAAGCTTTTTTTACAACATTCCCAATGATATTACTTCCTTTTGGAAAAATTTTGCCCAAAAAATATTGAAATTTTTAAAATCCAATTCCCACAGGATTCTCTTAAATTTCCTTGAATTTGGCGGTCCATCACAGTCTGGTACTTAGATTAAATTTGGGTTTTTAAGAAAAAGGGGTCATTTAAAACCCTTTGGAGATTTTAAACAAAAAAACGATGCTACTATAATAGTAATCTTCCCCCAGGGCATAGGAACTTTTTTTGATCTGCCCATTTCCTCCCTCTCGACTCTTTTCCCTTGGTGATGGGAAATTGAAAGTAAAATAAAAAAAACAAAATTTATGTATATTTTGTAATTTTAATTGTATATGTTTGGTAAAATTTTAAAAATAATGTTGATATTGTTTATTTATTTATTAAGAATTCTTTTTGAAATTAAAAAATTATTTTATGAAAAGATTAATTTTTTTTCTGACTAATGAGTCTCGTGAAAATTTTAAATTTTTTTTTTTAAAATTTGAAAAAAACTATAGAAAGGACTAACGAAAGTTTAGAAAGTTAACAAAAAAATTGTTTTCTGTTTTTTCTTTGCCTCCAAGCCAAAATTTTTAAAAGGTTTTCCCAAAAAACCGCCAAAATGAGGGCGGGATAAATGAATGAATAAATAAATAAATAAACCCCTTTAATTTGATTTTAATAAATTTTTAAATTTAAAAATAATTTAAAATAAACAATAAAATGGACTGGGGGAAACTAATCTTACCGTTAAGCTCGTTGGGGGGGATTTGGGGTCTCTGATAATGTGGTGTCTTAGCACCCGGGGTGGGAAAACCCCCAACCCCCAGTAAATAAACTCTCTTCTCTCAAACATTTTCCACACCACTGTTCTGGATGATTAGCTGTCATAGTGGATCCCCCGCCCTTTTGGGTTAACCTTATTATCTTGTTATTTGGTGTCGAGATCAGTTGTTTGATGTTAAAAACCCCTTTTTCCGGGGTTCATATTAAATTTTATTTGCCGGGGGCAAAATAATCAAGGGGAAAAGGTACGGTCAACGCCCCCTACCACCCGGGAAATCTGACAAAATGGAAGTCTAACGATTACTGGCCATTTTTCCCCGGTGTTATAGGCCCTACATATTGGTCTTTCATTTTGGTAAACGGGCAATTTCGTGAATTTTCACATGTACTCTTTTCCAGAAACCCCCAGTTTTTTCCCGACGTAGTGGAGTGACGCGGCCGGGGGCCCCGAAAAAACGAAAACCAAAAAAACGTTCTTCTTAAATTGATGACTTCAAAGTCTGTGAAAAAAGGTAAAGGGTTTCTGATATGTCAAAATTTCCGTGCCCTCCTTTCTTGTAAATCTATAATTTTGTGTTTTTTTGGTTTCCATATGCATCCAATGGTTTGTTTTATTTTCTAAACCCCTTCTCTCGGGAAAAAGGGGGCTTTGGGACATACAATAAATCGGTGCCATTTTTAACCCATTTTTTATGAAACCAAACCAAAGAATTTTATAACACCAAACTAACTTTAAATGGGGTTTAAAAAAAGGGCCCTTTTAAATTTAAAGGGTTTTACAAGGAATTTGTTTCCCCTTTGGGACACTAATTACCCCGCAAGATATCCATCAATTAGATCCCCCGCATGACCATTAAAAGTTTTGGGAAATCCCTTTTAAAATCAACCGAAAAATTGGGGGGATTTAAAAGTTTGGCGATTTTGGGGGCCCCTTCCCATCCCAAACCGTTAAAAACCCCCAACTGCCTATACATTTTTGGGTGATTTTAAGCCCAAAAGGTTTCATGGCGGTTTTATTAGCCACACAATGGGGGTTAAAATCAAGGAAAAAAGGATTTTAACGGGGCCCCGGCAGGTTTTTTTGGGAATTTCTTGTTAGATTTTTTTTTGGCTTTTTTTTCAAAATTTGATAATTTTAAAAATTTTGAAGACAAAATCAAGATGGGTTTTTGGGAAATTGGAAAAAAAGGGTTTAAAGTTTTGGTTTTTGCTTTGCAAAACCATGCTCTATATTTGGGTTTTGTTATATCAAAAAACTGCGTATAGTTATGTTTAAAGAATGTCAAAAAAATATTGGTTTAAAAGACTTTTTAAACCGGATTCAAAAATTTTTTTTTTAGTAAAGTTGATACAGGCATTAATGAAAATATTAATAAACATTTGTTATTACAAAAACCCACAAGAAATGTAGTTGTTGAAATTTTGGAAATATATACAGGGGGAATACCATCTGGGGTCATGCCCTTTGGCCCTTTTAAATTTATCCCTTACTTTCCCCACCATGTTCGGGGTTCCCCATTCCCGGTTTTCGCTGCCATTGGTAAAGCCCACAAAAAACTTGTACTTTTTAAAAACCCTTTTTTTCTTTTTTCATTTTTTTTGGTTTTGCCTGCTTACTCCTGTTTAAAAAGGGCCCCCAAAGAGGTCTTTAATCTTTGATTTTATTTTTTCTTTAAAGCGGCTTTGAAATTTCCCGGGTCTTTTTTTTTAAATAAACAAATAAAATTTTTGATCAATTAATAACATACAACCAAAAAATTTTCCCCTTAAAAGATTTTTCCGCATTACAAAATTTTTCATGAAAATTTTCCATATATGTTCATGATCCCTGACCCCATTTCCCCAGGTTCCCATTTCCCGTCTTTTCCCCACCCCCGATCCTTGTTCAGGTTGCCTTTTCCGTGCCATATGTCTGAGGGAAGATGGAGTTATTTGGACCGTTTTTAACACATTTTAAATTTTACAATAAAAAAATTTTTGGGGGAAAAGGGGGAAAACTATTTTATTACATGAAAAAAAACATTTGTTTTTTATTGCAAACAGTTGAAATCAATCACATTATTAAACTTATGAAAAATTAAATTTAAAATTAAAATTTGGGGACCTTTCCCCACCCCTCCCAAGTGGGTCCCATAAAAAAAACCCCTAATATTTTTTTAAAAAAAGTTTGAAAAATGAATAATTTCCAGTAAAGGGAAAAAAACCCCCAAAATAGTAATTGTGAATATTTTTAGAAGTCCCAAAAGTGTTCAATACATTGTTTAAATACCATGAAAAGGGTTTCTTTTTTTTTTTCAGAAAAATCCTGCAATTGTTATTCCCCGAATGTTATTGAGTTGAATAGGGAGTTGTTTGTAAAGGCTTTTTGTATTCAAAAACATGATTTAAATATTTTAAATGTATATTTTCTCACATTTATACTTTTATGTTTTGTTTTTGAAAATTCTTAAACAACTTGAAATTAAAAATTTTTTTTTCTACTTAAACCCTTAACTATTTTTCAACATTTTTTGGCCCCAAAAGGGGCCAAAATAAATTTAAAGGGTCTTCCTCGGTTTTTGGTGGCTTTGGTTGGGGGCCCCCGGCGCATCTTGGTCACCAAGTTCTCACCTTTTTTGTTTTTTTGGGAACATTGAATGGGCTTTGATGTTTCCCTCAAGAATGGTTATCTTGCCATTTTTGATGGGCAGCAATGGCTCTACCCCGAATCTCCCTCCCATTTGTTTTAAACCCCCGGCCGCATATGCCCCGCCCCATTCTGAATTGGGAGATAAAAACCCAACCCCAATGTTATAGGGAAACCTCACCATAGCGAAAAAAAAATTTTTAAAAAACAACAAAACTCTTAAAAACAAAATTATATTAAAATTTTTCCCTGTGGGGTTTGGGCCCTTGGGTGGGCCCGGCCCCCAAAAAATTTGGAAAAATTTTAAATTTTTCGGGGGATTAATTAATCAATTATTCTTAGTATTTTAAAATTTCATTCACATTTTTGGGAATATTTTTTATAAGAACCCTTTTTTGAAACATTAAAAACTATAAATTAAATTAATATAAACTTACTAAAAAAAAAATTTGGGTTTTTAAAACATATTACAAAGGGAGCACCCTTTTTGTTTTTCCTTTAAAACAAAGAAGTTCAGCGAAAAATTTGGCTTATATTCACCCAAAAATGGGGCTCCCAGTGCACAAAAAATTACTAAATTTTAGGTCAAATTTCATTTAAATTAATTTTTTTTTATGCAATTTTTCCACTGTATAAATGATTAAATTAAAAATTAATCGGGTGAGAACCCCCCCTTAAAATCGTCTATTGTTTTCATTTTCCCTTTTTTAAAAATGGGCCCCAAAAAAGGGTGGCCACCAACCTCCGATGCTAACAAAAGACCTGTTTTTAAACGTTAAAACGCTGACGGGCGAAATAATGCACAATCACACTACCCCCCTTTTTAAAGTCCAAAACACAAATACTTCAAATTGTGGTTAAAACCTTCCAAACCCTACTACTAAGAAAGGGAGTATGTTTTCTGAGTTTTTAAAGGTTAACGGAAGAAAAGTCAAAATTTTTTGGGGAAAAACCCCGAGGCATGTAAACTCTGGGGTTTTTTAAGAAAGAACAGATGTTTATCAATGGGGGGCGCAAAAACGGGAAAAAAAACTTTAAAAAAAAGGGGGGCCAGTGGGCACCCCTTCCCCACCTCTTTCCCAGTTCGGGTTGCCCTTTTAAAGTCATGTTCCGGGCCCCTTTCCCGGGTTGCCCTTTTTCCTGACCCCTGATCCTTCGGGTTTTGCCTTTCCCCAGTCATATTCCAGTCTTTTTCCCCTGTTTTTTTGTTCCCAAAGACTTCATTATAAAAAATGTTGGTCTGGCTGATGACCCCTTACTCCCAAAACTTTAACTCACCGGGTTCTTTTATCAATGTTCCACCCAATTGAACAATTTTAAACTGCTTTTATTGTATTTTTTTTTAGTAGTTTAACAAAGCAACTGTGTGGGGTTGTTCGCAAAAAAAAGGAAAGGGGTTTTTGAAAGGTAGTTAAAACCAATTTGCAAAAAGATATTAAGGTCGTGTTTCGTTTGAATGATGAGGGGGGGTGGTATTAATTTTGGGTTTAAAGGGGTTTTAAAAAAAAACAAAAAAAAACACAGAATAAAGAAAGAAAGAAAAAGACTTAATGAAACCCAAAATTCCCTGATTTTTTTCCATTATATTAGGGTTTGCAATTTTCAAAAATTGAGGTGATTTTTTGGGGCCTTTTTTATCTAAAATTGAACATTTTAAAATGTCATTGAAAGGCATCGGGGCCGGTTCATTGTGGTTTTTTACCCAAAGAAAATGAGAAAAAAATTTTTTAAAACTATTAAAATTATCTAATTACCCTAATTTGCAATACAGGGCCCGACCCCCCCATATATTTTTCTCAATCATTTTTAAGAGCCTCGTCAGCATAAATTTAAAACTAACAAAAAAAGCATAAAAGCAGGCTTGGGCGATCAAATTTTTTGGGTTTTTTTTTTCCTTTCCCTCCCCCAAAACCCCCACATGAAAATTTCCCCCCAAAGGCCCTGCCCTTTTCTGTGTTTATTTTGTCATTTTTTTGTTTTTTTGTCCAAGAAAAAAAAAAGGGTTGATTGCTGTGTTCAAAATGTATTTTAAACCCCTATTAAATAAATATTTATTTTTTTTCCAAGGGGTTTTGTTCTCTTTTTTAGTTACATTTTTTTTTCAAAATTTTTTGGGGTTTAAAAGGAAAATTTCCCAAAGAATTTTTATTATGTTGTCCTTTGGGGTTTTTTGGGTTCCAAAGTTAATCACAAAAGGCTGGGCACCCATTGGTTTTTCCCCAAACCCCAAAATAAGTAAATTTTTTTTCAAAAAGTATACTTGATTAAATGTTGAAAATGATTTAATTTTGGAAATAATTAGGGATAAAATTTTTAAATTTTTAGAGAAAAACAGGACACGTTTTTTTTTTGTTCTACCTCCCAAATGCAAAGGGTTGGCCCAAAAATCACAAACTAATTGGGGGTAAAAAAGGACTTTTGGGGTTTTTTGATCCTCATTAAGAAAAAATTTAAACATGAACTTTGCCAAAGGTGTTTGAAAAACAGAAAGTAAAAAAAGCAAATGTAAAAAGTTTTGAACAATTTTTTAAAATAATCAAAAAAGGGTTGTATACTTATCTTGTTTTTGGGGTTTACAATTTTTTAAAAACACAGATAAAGGGGCGGGGGCAGAAGGAACTTTTCTTCAAAAAACAATTAAGTAAACACTATCATTTTCCCCAAATCGTGCTACACTAATGAAAAAAAAAAGTTCTCTTTCAGCAACATCACTTTTTGGGAAAACCCAGAGATTTGGGATCAAAATGAAGTGGGGTTGTATCATTTAAAAAAGCTTTATCAATTATTGAAAAATTTTTTGATATATGGCCCCTACTACTAAAAAAAAATTTGGGGAAACCGGTTTTTATCATCAAAAGGTTTGAAATGTTCCATAAACCCGGATTTTCATTTAAACCCTCTTTTTTCAGTAGTAAATGCCCAAAATTTTAAAAAATCCCCTAGGGTTCCTTTATCATAAATTTTCCATTGAAGTTGTTTCTCATCAATACTGTAAACATTGTGTTTATCAAAAAATAATCTTGCTTTAACTGGGGTTTTTCCCGGTTTTCCCTAAATTGTTTTGAGAGTATTGTGTAAATCCAATCATGGTGCTAAACAATTTAAAAAAGGCCCACCCAACCCCTTAAAAAAAACAAATGGGCTGAATTTTTTGGGGTTTTTAAATAACACATACATGGATCCCTTTTTTTTTGAGAACACCCCGGAAAAATATCCACTAGTTTTCCCATTGTGCCTTCCAGATATTACTGAGTAATGCTCCCATCCCCAGATATCCGGTATTTGTATACTATAGTTATTGGTTTTTGTGTTTTGTAAATTATTTTTGGGAATAAAGGGCCCTTTTTTCAGTATAGAAAAAAAAATTAATGAATGAATAGTAGGGGGAAAAAAAAATTCCTTTAAATTAAAATTTTATTAATTTTTCCCAAAATTTTGCTCTCATAATCCAAACCAAAATTCCAAAAAAAATTTCGGGAACAAAAACAAGTTTTTTAAAGGGGGACGTATCATCACAATAAAAGCAGATTTTTAACGGGCAGGGGTTGGTGCCCTTTTTAAAAGATGAACACAGGGAAAAAATTACGGGTAAAGGAAAAAAGATCCTTTTTTGGTAAATGGTTGGGCATCAAAATGGGTGCAGTGACTTTTTTTTTTTTTTTTCCCAAGGGGTTTGGAACATGTATGGGGCCGGGCCCAAATTTTTCCCAAAACCAGGTATGGTGGCTAAGAGGGCCCCAAAATCATCCCGGGCTTCATCCCCTATAAAAAAAGTCGTTTAAAACAACAAAAAACAGAAAAAAATTAAAAATGCGGTTTGCTTTCGGGAGGATGTAGGGGGAGCCCAAAAACCGGAGACTTGGGGAAATATTTTCGGTCACGATTTAAATTTTAAAAACTCCTCCATTTCCATGCCCTGTTGATCATGAATTTTACAGGGAAAGACATTTTAAATTTTAATAAAAAATTTTGGGCTGAGTGCCCAAAACTTTTTAAATAAAAAATATTTTCAGATTGAAACAATAAAACCAAACTTTTCCCAAGTCAAAATGACATCAAAAGTCAAGGATAAAAAAAATTATAAAAAAGGAGAAAAGTTTGTTTGAGATGGCTAAAACCAACAGCATTAACTAGAATCATGCCAGGGGCAAAACAAATTTTTGAAAAAACCCCAGACTCTTGTTTTGGCCTTTAACATCATCCCTTGGTCTATTTTCGGGTAAAGATTTTAAACCCCAAGGCATTGTTGTATAACATGTGCCTTTTGTTTAGTGGGATCCCCTGGAAACAAATTTTAAAAAATTGTTTGAAAATTATGTTGTTTTTTAAAAGAAAAAAAAAAGATAATATCCCCCATGTTTGGCTCAACAGACCCAAAATATAAAATTTTAAAAATAAAAAGGGGTTTAAAAAGATAATATTTTTTTAAACGAATTTTAAAACAAATTATGAAATTTGGAAAATTGGAAAATTTTGTAACATGAATTTTGGGTTTTTAAAAATTTGGCCGTTTTGTGTTTTCTTCGGGTTTCTTTTTTTTTATCGGGTCTGGTAATTTTTGCACGGGAAAATTGGTGTTTTTTTTAGTTTTTTTTTTTCGAAATTTTTCCCGTTGATTTTTGGGTTATCTTGTTGTTTATCAGGGTATAAAAATTGTTTTTATTTTATTTTAAAGGTTTTTAATCTTAATTTCCAATTTGAAGTGGGTTTTAAATTTTAAAAAGTTTTAAACCCAATACAGGGCCCTCGGGGAAAACTTTTTTAACTGATGGGGCTACCCTTTTTAAAATAAAACGATTATTATTATTATTAAATTTTGATTCTGATTGACCCCACCCTGGCCAATCGAAGACTCTTTTCCTCATCAAACAAAGGTTAAAAACAGGGGGAAAATTTTTTATTAATTTGAGTTTTTTTGGGTTTACTAACCGGAGGATTTTTTTTGTTCACTGTTTAAATGAAAGTTTATAACTTCCAAACCCCGTAAAATAAAAACCAACATTTAAATAAACCCTGATAATTTAAACATTATTGTTATGGGTGGGGGATGATGACATTTGTCATGTTTGGGGGTCTGTTGATATTTTCCCCAATGACATTGTCAGACTCTGTAAAAGGGATTACAAACCCCTTTGATGTTTACAATCTTCTGCAGTAAACACTATCT
Source organism: Zoroaster sp. YZ-2022 (assembly GCA_029582265.1). NCBI lineage: Eukaryota > Metazoa > Echinodermata > Asteroidea > Forcipulatida > Zoroasteridae > Zoroaster > Zoroaster sp. YZ-2022. The sequence goes on from CM055823.1 coordinate 21,921,274, forward strand.
GCATAAAAAGGGGTTATTGCCCAACGAAAATTTTTTCCCAAAAGACAATTAGTTTTGTCTGGGGGGGAGAAGAAGCTACAATTTACTTGGGAAGTCCAAAAATGTATATTTAGTTTAATGGGAACCTTTACTAAAATTTCGGGAAAGGTTTTCCCCCTGGGGGTTAAACTCAGGAAACCAAAAATTTTGTCCCATTTTTTTTTGATATTTTTTACCTTTAAAAACATATGCCATTTGGGGTGAACTTAGTTGGCCCTTGGGGTCCAAAACACAATGGAACAATTGGACCCCAAAAAGGAAACTATAAAAATTTTTAAACCCAGGGGGGTTTGGAAAGGGATAATAAAACAAAAAAGGAATCCCCCAAAATCAAGGGTTGTGTTTGTGGCGTGCTTGGGGAGTGCATTAAAACCCGGGAAACCCGGGGAAAAGGCGGTTCATCACAATGGAGTGCCCCCGATTGGGCGTTTACACACGGTGTGGGGGTTTGTGAGCGTTAAAACCGGGAATATAAAAAAAGGGACAATTTCCCCGGTTTGTTTCACAATGGGGGGAACAATACATGTATGCCCCCTTTTTTTTGGACGAAATTTAAAGATGCCCCCGGGCCTTTAACGGGGTGTGTGTGTTAACGGGCCAAATGGGGACAGAAAAAAAAAGGGACCCGGAATTACAAATTGGGGAATTTTGTGCCCCCAGAACTTTTTAAATCAAAATCCTTTGTATTTTGCCCCCCAAACGCCCGGGGGAATGTTTTGTTTGATATTGGTGATACTATTAAGAAAATAACCCCTCATCTTGGGTTGATAATTCCCCCGGATTGCCCCTTTTGATGCTGTTACATATGACTAACTACTGTTGTAAAAACCCCCCCACATTTCTTGATATAAAAACTGTCATGTTTCCATGTTTCATTAATTGAATAAATTTTTAATCAACAATTAATGGCTAACCTGTGAAAGTTTCAACTTAAATATTTAAAAAAATTGTAAAACAAGTTACATTTGTTTAAAATTTTTTAAAAAAAATGTATAAAAAAAATTTTCAAAAAATTTGGAAATTCGGCATATACTGTTATTTTTAACCAGATTTAATTAGTCAAAATACAATTTGACATTTTTTTTCTAAAGGATAAACCTCAGACAGAAATATTTCAAGAGGTTTTTATCAAAATTCCCTTTTTTAATGAAAAAACTAGATCATTTAAATTTTTTTTTTTTAGTTTTAAAATGTTTACAAAAACAATGGGGTTTTGTAAATTTTTTTGTCCAAAATAGTCATGTTTTTAGGTAAAAATTGGGGTTAAATTTCGGGAACCCCCAGGAAAACTAAAGATTTAAAATTTGGTTTTTTTTTGTTTTAGTAGGGCACCAATGGCGGGCTGGGGGTGGGCTGGCTGGGTACGGGCCCAGTCTGGTGGTTTTAACCCTTTTCCTGTTATTATCGGTAATCACTTTGATACCCAATTTCCCAAAATTTTAAAAACCAATATTCATTTGATACTTTTTTTCTGGGTTTTTGAAAACAAAACAACTGATATTGATTGGTTCGTAATGTCAAACTGGAAAATTTAAATTGAGAAAATTCTGCTGCAGACAATCAAATTTTACAGATGTCAGATGGAGGTCAAAAAATGGTTTAACAGGTTTTGGGTTAAAAAAACAATTCATCCCAAAAAAATTTTGACTTTCTAACCAAAATATGATACAAAAAATTGAAAAAAAAAAAGGAAAAGGTTTTTCTTTTAACCTAGCTAACGGGGTTTTTTTCAAAGGGGAAAAGGATGATACTGTTTGGGAAAGGGAAAATATATGTTGGACATTTGTTTCCCTTCCCCCTTAAAAAGTGGGTCCAAAAAGGGTGTTCGGGGATTTTTGTGAAATACCAATGTGTATTTTTACATAAACATGCTTATCAACTTCTTGAAAATTTTTATTTTTCATGCAGCACACGTGGCTGCTTAAACATTGATCAATAAGGGATTGAAGCTGTGGAAATTAATTTTAACCATTTGGGGAAAAAGATTAAAAACGCTGTTGAGGGTTTTTTGTTAGGGTTTTTCCCTGGGTTACAGAATGTATTCCTTTGGGGTTTACATGTCGGTTTAATTTATTGTGGGGTCATTACATGACACATCAAGGTTTGTTTATGAGTTATGGATTTGGGGAAACACCGCCCGTCTCTATCCCTCATGTTGTACTTAAATTGGGACTTCATGGATACCCCCCGTCTCATGGAAGGTTAGTGCTTGGGACCCCGGGTTTTAAAACTTTGTATTAAAAAATTGCTCAATATTATTTACTGTTTACAGAAATACAGACAACCGGGACCCAGTAAAACCCTGTATATAGATTGAATTTTAAATTTAAATTTAAAAAATTTTTAAAGGGTTTTGTATGTTGTCTTTGTATTTAAAAATACAAATAAAAACCAGATGTATTATAATAAGCAATTATGGGTTTTTGGGTTTTTATTTTCTTTTTTTGGGTTTTGGAAACCCAAAAAAAACTTTTGTGTTTTTTGACTTCCGAATGTTCCATTGCCAGCTGGATGCACCTTTTTCTGGCTTTCTTTTGGGCGGGTTTTCAAGCAATTAACCCCAACTACCCCTTTCCTGCAAAAAATTTTCAAGGGGGACCTTTTTTTTAAATTGCCTTTTTTGGAATTAAAACCCGGCCCTTTTTACCCTTCAAATGGGGGAAAATTTCTACCTGGCAAGAAAACATTGGTAGCAATAAGTGCTGAATATGAAAGATAAGAAAAGCATTGCATTTTTAAATAAGGCATGTTTCCAAAGTGCATGATGGATTTTGGGGGAAGGGGGTTCCTAGCCAAATCCCTTGGGAAGGGTTAAAGTAGAAACAAATTTTTGTAATTTTATAAAAAAAATAATTAAATTTTTTTTTAATAATTAAGAACTCTTTTTTTTGTTTGATACATTATTTTTTCCCGGGTCCCGATGTTTTTTCCCCCGGGTAAATTGCCTTAAAATTTTTTCAGCTTTTCCAAATGGCCTTTTCAAATTTTTGTGGTGTTGTGCTTTCTGGTGGGGCGCCCCACTGTAGAAAAAGCCACAGTGGTTGCCCCCTTAAAAATGGGTGGGCAAACTTTTTTCCCCCGATTTGCTTTTTTTTGGGGAGAATTTTGACATGTAAAAAAACTCAATTTATCTGCTTTTTAAAGTCCCCGTGCGGGGTCCAGTATGTAACCAGTACACGTTTTTTTGGGGGTGGTGAACCTTTTTTTTAAAAACATCCTTTTTTAAAATTTTGGGGGTTTGGGATTAAAAAGGGGTCAAGCCCAAAAATAAAAAATTTAAACCCTTTTCCCATTTTTTGAGAGGGTTGTCATTTTCCCCAAAAGAAAACCCCCTTTTCCCCAAACACTATAAAACCTGCTTCAATGGGTTGATTTGGGGTTTTTTCTCGACTGGAAACTTGATTTTATAACTGAAAAAATAGGGCCCCCCCCTTCTGGTGAACAATTTTGGGGTTCATATTAAAAAACATTATTTTTCAACTGTCTTAGAGCTTTAATTTCTGATGATGATGATGATGGCGAAACAACACAAAAACACTCTACGAAACTGTTTTCAATTTTAAGCGAAAATTTTATTGTTTCCGTTTTATAATCTTTCCAAAAAATGTACCCCTTTTCGGTTTTTAAGGGGAAATTTCAAAATCGCCATTAAAGATCTTTGGCTTTTACTGTAAAAACCCTTTTGGTTTCCCATTTTAGATTCCCTTTTCCAAAGTTATCAAAGTTTTACAATGGGAAACAGTGAGGGGCGTTCCATCTGCGCCCTCTAGAACATTTGAACAATCGCTGGTGAATTACTGCGGGGGGAAAACCCTCGGGTTTTTCATGTAATTTCCCCAAAACAACCAACATTTTCCCCCAAATGTTGATGAAAAATGAATGCTATGCAGCATCAACTCAACGGGAATCAGCAAGGGAAATCTCAAAAAAGGAAAACCCTCGCCGTTTTGATTTAACACTGCTCAGAACAATAACAGAATTTGGAAAAAAGGGGGAAAGTGGGAAAAGGCGATAACAGGGTTCAATGGGAAAGTTTTATAAGGGCAAACCAGAAAAACGAAGGGGCAGAAGGAAATGATTAGATATGGCGGGGTAAAGGGGGTGTTTGAAATAAGTGAAAGGCACCGACCAGGAAAAAAATCAATAACGAAAATTGAGGTGGAAAAAAATGAGTAGAAAAAAAATCATGGGCAGAGGGGGTGATGATGTAAAAAGTGCAATGGGGGGAACGGAAAACCGGGGGGTTGGGGAGCGGGTTTTCCCCGAATGCGGGTGAGGTCAGTGGAGGGGGTAGGAGGGGAAAAGAAGATGCAAGACAGACCTTTATGGAGGGAAAAGCCGAAAGTTGGGGGAAAAGGAAGAAGGGTAATGGAAACGGTAAAAAGGGGCAGGGGGTGGAGTATTCCCGCATTGCGCCGGGTTCCCAAAGGGAAAAAACTAACAAATGTGGGCTATGGTAAGTAGAATCCTTGGGACGGTAAATACTACCTTTACTGAAATTAATGATCTTGTTTCTTTTCAGGGCAGTTGTAAAACAGAAACTTTACAATCACAACATAAAAAATCATAAACCCTTGGGGGGCGCCCGGGCTTGAGGGGCCAAATTGAAAGGCGAAAAAATTTGGAGAATAGAGCAAATGGATATGGGGGCAATGAAAAATTCAGAATGAGGAAAGATTAATAAAGGTATCAAGTAAAAGGGAAAAAGGGTGAATTTGTTAAGGAGGAAATAAAACAAAGGGGGGTTAAAAAGGGGGCTGGGGGTAAAAAAGGGATGACGAAGGGGGCGGGTTTCATCTCCCTTTTTTCATTTAAAAACCGTAATTTTTCAAAAAAAATGGGCGGGAAAAGTGACAACCCCAAGTGGAAGAAAAAGGGGAAAGGGAAAAATTTTAAAAGGTCTTTTGGGGAAAAGGGTGGGTCTTAAAAGACAAGCAGAATGGGTTGGCCCACGTGAAAAAACTTAAAAAAGGCCCCCAAGAGGGGTTTTAGATTTATGTGGGCAAAATGAAAAACAGTTGAGGGAAAATGCCGGTTTGGGAAAACCCCGGGGCCAGACCTCCGCGGATCCGGTAAAAAAATTTAGTAGGGGCTTCATGAAAGAAATCCCGGGAGCTGCAAGAATTTTTAACGCTTAGCCCTTCGGGGATGGTTTTGAAATTTGGCGGTTCTCATCCGGGAAAGGGCATTAAGGGAAAAAGTTAAATAATTTCGACCTATTACATGTCTACCCCTGATGTATAAACTTTGACCGGGATCAACCCGAAGATCTTTTTATGGTCAATAGAAAAATCAGATTTTTCCCGATGGGGCGAAAAGGGTTTCAGAAGGGTCAAGGCGAAAAAACCAACCATCATTGATAAGGCGGAAAAAGGACTGTGGGAAAAGGGAAAAATAATCTGGCCATGGATGGGTAGATTAAAAAAAAGGGATACGACATGGTATCACACTGGGGGATTAAAGGGAAAGTTTTTGGGGGTGATGGGCGGTTTATGCGGGGAAATGTCTTCTGGGGGAAACATGAAGACATGGAGGGAAAAAATCTGATGGCCAGTGATGAATGTCTTTTGGGAAGGAAAAATCAGACAAGGTTTTTCCAGGGTTTTTTCTGTCTCCACTGTTGTTTGTTTTGGGGCTTTCCCGCGGCCGGGTTTTGTGGAAGGTTTTGGGGATACAGATGACAAGGATGGATGGGATTATCTTCCTTTGGACGACCTGAATTTTTTTTTGGGAAAAACGAGAAAGATTGATTCCTTTGCAGACTGCGGATCTTCAGAATGAATCGGCATGAAGTTTGGGCTGGGGAAAGTGCTGGAACCATGAAGAAAGGGAAAAAGGGGGACATTGGGTGGAATTGCACCAGATGGCCCAGATCATTCCTCGAGGGAAACCAAAAAAAGGCTTAAGAAAGAGTATATAAGACGGGGAAAAGTGTTTGAAGTCCAAAATTTAATGGAGGGGGAAAATGATAAAAAGGGGTCAAAACTTGGGCGGGCTTTATGATCCCCGTGCAGGGAAGCCAGGGGACAAGGGAGATTTTAATGTTGTGACAGGAAACGAGGAAAGTGATGACGATTCGGTATGTTACATCCCGGTTTGAATGTCAGCAGACTTTCTACCGAAGGCCGAGGGGGGAAGAGGATTCCAGGGATCGAAATTTTGTTAACATCGAGAGAAGGAGCTTCAGTGTTATGTAAATAAAGTAAAGGAAAAATTGTTAAGGTTTTCGAAAACATGAAGGGAGACGAATTGGGTCCAAAAGGGTTAAGAATCGAAAAGGGAAAAAAAGAACCCGGTTGGCGAAAAACCCCTTCCGGCCCATTCCTTTAGATGTACTGGAAAAAAAGTGGCAAGTAAAAACTTGGGAATGGTTGAGAGGGGAACCAAAAAAAAAGAAAAACCCCCCCGGGCTGGTTCCCGCAAACGCAAGACCAGTTTTGCCGGCCAATGTGATGAAGGCAAGGGTCGGTCAGGGTGTTCCTTTTTGAGAATGTGCAACGGGGAGGAGACGGGTTTCCCTTGTCGGGGGTGCAGGTGCAAAAACTCCGGGGGGAAATACAAAAACAACCAAAGTTGGCCAAGGTGATCCAAATCTGTGTAAAACGGTGTCAAGGTGTCAAGGGTCCACCATGTGCCGAAAAAGGGGTTTAAAAACGGATCATGTCAAAATTTTTTTTAGACTTCAACATCCAGCAGATCATGTTAAGAAAAATGGCGGCCGGGGTTTGTTGTCTTGGGTAACATGCAAAATGTGTCATTTATTGATATAACTGTGCCGGGGGATAGTAGAAAGGAACCAAGGAGAAGGAGAAAAAACCGAAAATTCCCGGATTTAGCGAGGGGAAAATCCTTGTTTTGGGGTCAAGGGCAAGGGTTTTTCCCGTGGTAGTGGGGGCACTGGGGACAATCCCGGCGTTGGAGAAATATTTAAATGGGGAAAATCTGTTGAAACGGGGAAATTTCTACGAAGGCTGCACTCTTGGGGGCAGCAGGGTTTGGAAAAGACACTCGAGATCTAATGCTACGGGGCTGGGTTGACCCGAGGGTAACCCCCAGAAAAAAAAAAAAAAGATATTTTTTTATGCTGTTTAATTTCGGGAAAAAATAATAATAATAATAGCATCAAGGAGGGAAGGGACCCAAAAAATCAAGGTTTAGTGAAAGAACCCACAAGCTGTGGCAAGTCAAGGGGAAGGGTTAAATTCCCCTTTGGGAGTGGGGCACTGGGTACAATCCCAAAGGTTGAAAACATCTCAAGGGAAAATCTGTTGGGAATTACTACAGAAGGCGGCAATTTTAGGGAACAAGGTTCTGCAAAAAACATTTAGATCTAAGGCCAGGGGAAACTTGACTTGGAGGAACCGGGAGAAAGGAAAACAAAAACTTTCTTTTCATGCCAAAGGGGCGAAAAATAATAATTGTTTACCCATGCATGAATCATGGACTTTCATTTTTTCATGTCAATCATACCCAAGGTCCCCCAAGATAGTAAAAATTATCTTTGGCCCCGGGTTTTTCATTCCCGGGAGAAAAATAGTGTTTATGAAAGAGTTTTAAAAGAAATTTATTGGGGTATCAATATTTTAAAAAATTAAGTGTATTTCTTTAAAATCCCTACAACAAATTTTGTTTCATATTAATACATGTATTTAAACAAAATTTTTAAAGGAAATTCCCCTTTTTTTCAGAAAGGGAGAAATGGGTGTTGTAAAAAAAAACATATTTTATCATGCACATCCCGGATCCCAAAAAATAAACAAAAACTCCCAAAAGATACCACCTTTAAAACGCGGGGGGTGGATTTTTTTTGGGAAAAATTTTTCAACTTTTATTTGAGTTCATCAAAATTTTCATTTAATTGAAGTTTTTTAATAAAATTTAAAAGGATACATTGCCTTTGGTTTGGGCCGCTTTTTTGGGGGCCGTCATTTCCAAAAAATGGGAAAAAAAAGGGAATTAACAGAAGGATAAACCTGGGTCTTTACTTAAACCCAAATTTTTTGCATTGTTGCGAAAACATTAAAAGGGCATGTTTAAACCTTTTCACTAAAGGGGACCGGAACAGTGAAACATTTAACCCAAAAATAAAAAACACAATTTTTCTTTAAAAGTCTTTTTTTTTTTGTTAAGGGGCACATCAAAAAAGGGGGGCATTTGCATTTTATGAAATAAAATTTGTATTACATTTTTTTTATGCAGTTTGATCAGGGTTTTGGTAATTTTCATTACTTAAAAAAATAAAAATTTCAAAACCAATTTTCTTCTTTGTAAAAGTAAAAACAAGTGACTTTCTTGTTTTTGTACATGTTCTGCATGGTTCCCAAAAATTCATTTTAAATTTTTTGATTGGTATGATTAGATATTTAAATTAATTTAGGGAAAATTAAAACTTTTAAAAAATTTTGTCATGTCCCGAAATCATTTTTTTAATTGATAACAATTTATATTTTTTTGCTGTTGCCATAAGGTTGAAATTTAAAAAACCCGGGATGTCAAGTGGGGAAAGGTTTTTTTTCCGACTGCACCCCTTTTAAAACCCCCATTTTTTCAAGTTGTTCAGTTACCACAGCATGTTTTTCTTTCAATGCTTTTACATCATAGGGGGTTGACCAAAGGACAGTCTTTTAACAAAAGGGTGTTTAGAGGGCCCAAAGGGCATAGTTTTAAAAAAAGTATCACCGGTTTTTAAAATTTTTTTTATGGGAATTTTTTCATTGGGAAAATTACTAATTTTTTTAAAAAAAAATGTTTTAAAATAACAAATTTCTCAAAATAATTTTTAAGAACATGGTTTTAAGGAAAATGTATCCAAAAAAATTTATATTTTCCTGTCATAAATTCGTGTTACCCGGGTTTCTGTTAAAAAAAAGCTTCTGAAAAAAATCCTTGGGGTGAAACTTCAAAATTTTTACTATTTTCAAAAAACCCAATTTTTGAATTTAAAATTTTTACAATTTCTGCTTTTTTATTTTCCCCTTTAAAATTTTTCTTTTATAACACATATATTTGATGACTGTTCAACTCCCCGGTCCTTTTAAATTTTACTTTAGTTGTCCCCCAACCCACATCTTAAAAATTCCCTGGGTTTTAAAACTTTTCCCTTTTCCCATCATCAGTACAATTTCTTGAAAAAAGCATTGACTTTGGCCCCCCTCACAAAAACTTCACACTTTGCGAAAAGGGCCCTCGATAATTTAGTTAATCAAAAAGGTTTTCCTAATTTTTTTTTTCCAAAATACACACATCAATTTGTATAATAAATTAAACCCCCCAAAAATTTTGCTGCATATAAATTCACAAATTAAAAAACCGAAATACCCGCTCAGGGCTTTTTTTTATGTTGCAAAAAATAACCCTTTAACTATTTTAATTCTTCCTTTGAAGGGGCCCCGGGAAAAATCATTAAAAAAACAAAGTATTTAGCCAATAAATGGGAAAAAAATCAATAAATAACCCTTTTCGGTTTAACCGGGGTCCTGGGTTTTTTTAAATGTTTTGCTGCATCCCGCCCGTGATCCCAAACCCCTGCAAAAAAAGGACGATCCCTCAATCCCCGCGCAGAGTCGGCCCCTCCCCCATGTTGGTCCCATCCTGAGACTTTTTTGATGATAAATAATTGAACTAACATTTTTTGTAGTCCCTTTAAAAATTCTTCCCACGGAATAATGTTCTCCCCGGGGCATGGTAAAAGCGTTTCCCCTCAGCAAAATGGGAAGTCCCAAACAGATGAGGGTGAGAACTGAAAACGAGGCCCCCTGAGTTGAAGTTTGTTTCAAAAGTACATGTCCCGGGGATCTGAGGTAAAAAATAAAAATCAACACATGGATAAACCCATGACCAGTCTTTTAAAACCCTTTCAACTTTAAACCAAAAAATTCTAATATCATGGAATAAAACCCCTCACTTTATGAATATCGGAGTCGGGAAAAAAAAATAAAAATTTGGAAATTTTAATTTTTTTCTCTGAAAATCTTGATTTCTCAAAGAATATATAACCCCCTGTGTATACAAGTCAAACCAAAAAAAGTTTATTAAAATGTCTGATTTTCCTAGAAATAAAGCCTTTAAAAATTTCTGGGAATACACTGTATCAAGTACTAATTAACCTTTTGGGCAGTGATTAACCCTAAAAAACTCTGCCAAAAAAACCCAAATGTCAAACATGCATTTTTTTGCCCAAATTTTTTCCCCCAAAAAATTTCATTTAAACAAACCCGGCCAAAACCCCGGTTTAAATCGTGGGTTTTTGAGCCAAGGGAAAAAACGGGGATCAAATTAAACCCAGAATTTTTTTTCCACGGGGGTCAAACCTTTTAAAAACGGTATAACAAAAAATGGTCCAACCGTTTTTTTCTGGGGAAATTTGGGGTACACAAAAATTTTTTTTAAAAAAATTTTCAAAAAAATTTTTAAAATACAAAAGTTTTCAGAAAAAAAAATGATAGTACAATTCTGTCCGTATCCGGGTTTAGAAAAAATTTTCTTTGTGTCAAAGAGTTAAAGGGTTTAAACCCCCCTCCCTTTCCCCCAAAAAATATTATCAAAGGGCCTGAATTGCCTGATTTCTGGAAAAACTTTATGCTGCTAAGAAAATGAGGTTTTCAGGGGGGAAATGCTGTTTCCTTTTTTAGCAACCTTTTTAAGGGAAAACTTTTTTTCCCCTCTCAATCTTTTCCATTTTCCCGATTAATTTTTTTTCTTTTTTCCCAAAAGGATTGAGAAAATACCCCCCATTGTTGAAATTTTTTAACTAAACTTTCATGGGAAACCCCAAAACCATGCCAACAAAATTTGCATTAATATAATTTCATTAAAATTTAAAAAGAAAAAGACTATTAGGTTTCCCTTTTTCCAAACCTAAAAAACCGTGGGAAACTTTTGAACCCTCAAAATCAGACCCCAAACCAAACCCATGTGTCCCAACAATTTGGGGGTATCTTGGGAAACCCTCATTGTAATGTTCCTAAAAAGAAAAAAATTTTGGCATTTGTTACCCGTATCTCCCAAAATACTTTTATTAAAAACTATACATAAAGCATGCTCCCAAAACCCCAGCTCATTAACAAAAAATGTAAAAACACATTTACCGTTTCCCACTTAAATTAAAAAAAAGGACAGGTTTCATTTTTTTTTTTTGGGTTTTGGGTTAAAAAAAAAAATTAAATATCCGGGAGTAACAAAATTCTGTGACAAAAAAACAAATCTTTTTCTTTTTCTTTTTAAAAAAGGGCTTTTTCCACAAAATCTCTTGTTTGGTTTATGATTTTCCCGATCTTCTCACTATAACCGGGTTTTAAGTGACTCCCCTGCAGGCTTTTTACTCTACAGTACACTCACTGGGCCCGAGGGTCTGCCCCTTTGTCAGTACTAAATAATTTGTGATTCAACCACTGTGGTTGTTTTCCCCCTCAATTTCGAAAAAGAACCCAGGAAAAGGTATTTAGTTTCATGTTTTGGTTTATCTTTAGTTGGAAATAAACGGTCAACATGAACACTTCTGATTTTGTCCCCCCAGTTCCAAATATCTTTTTTACCCACATCCCAAAATGTCCCAACATCCCATTTGCTTTTTACGAGGGTTGAGGGCTGGGAAAACAACTTTCTCATCTGGCTCAAAACCCCCCCTTTTTTTTTTTGGGCAAGTGGCTTTTAGGGACTGTTGTTTTCAACCCGAGGCCTTTGGGGTTTAACAAGACTTGGGTTTTTCTGAGCCCTTCTTATCAACTTCTGCAGGTGTGAACCTTTTTCGGTGTGGTTTTAAATTTTTTATTTAAAAGAAAAATAAAACGATGTTTCATACTGAGCTTAAAACACCCCCGCAAAACCTGTTTCTTGGGGGCTTTTTAACAATTCTGACCCACCTTTTTGGGTGCCCTTTTAGGGTGGGGGGCCGAAGAAAAGTATGTTTTCCAACGGAAGGGTTTTAATTCTTTTAACAATTTGGAAAGAAAAATGGGGGCCCATTATCGAAACAAGTTCTTCAGGTCCCAGGGGAAACAAATATTGGTCTCAACTTTTATCTACAATCGCCAGTATTTTGGCTTAATTTATGCTTAACCTCAATCCATTTAAGGGCTATCTACCGGGAATTAAAATGATCACCCTTTTCCAAAAAACTCATGAACCTCTGAAAGGGTTTCCCGGGAGACCAGGGTTGCAGTGGTGTTTTTTGGGGGTTTTTTTTCGGGAATTTTTGGGATGCCCATTTGCTTACAAATTCAATTTCACTGTCAATACCCTGGGGGCCCCAAAAAATTCTGGGGATTGACCCCTACTCACCAAAACCGGATGTTGGGATGAAATTCAGACATAAATTTTTTTCTCAATGACCTTGGTATTACCACTCTATAACCCCCCTAATGCATCCCCGCTCACAGGACAACTCTGACATCTATTATGAAAACTTTTTAAATCTGTGCTCAACCACTATCTTTTCAGTCCAACCGTTTAATGTCTGTTCATAGCCCTCTTAAATTTTCCCTGTGTTTCCGTTTCAATTTCTGGGGTTTCAGGAAAATCATCTACAACATTCAAAGTGTAGATTGAGTTCTCGGGTTTGGGCATCAGAGTTCTCTAGGAACCCGGGCAAAAGATCTGGGAACCGCGTTGGGAACCGATACTCAAACCCCATGGGCCCCGGGGCAACAGGATTCCCCCGTTTCATCCCCCAGGGCCCGTTGGGAATATGACTTGGGAAAAAATTTTGCCAGGGTTTGATCGGGCACTAATGTGAAGGCCCCGCCCCAAAAAGATGGGAAATTCTTTATTCCAAAAACGGGCCCGGGAAAAATTTTTTCTATCTTGGGGAAATTGGGGTTTACCCCAAAAAGGCCGGGCCCCAAAAAAAAGGGTTCTCCCGTCCGCCCTCCCTGACGGGAGATCCCCCCACCTACACCGTTTTAAGCATCACCCAAAAAGGGTTTTCCTTTGCGGTTGTGTCGAAAAAGGAGTTTTTCCTTGCCAAGTTTTTTTGAGGTATCCCTATGCGATTTTTTTCCTTTTCCCCCCTCCCTTTTAGATCTTTAAAAGAGAATGCAATGGCTGTGGGGGCGGTTTCAAAATGGGAAAAGGGAACTAAATTTGTTTGAACATTGTTGGGCTCGGATTCACAAGGGCCTTTTTAAATTTTTGCCTTTTCGGGGGGTCCCCTTTTGGGATCTACTTTAGGTTTGGGTAGACCACTTCAATTCGGCCCAATGCCCTTTGCTTTGTCCCCGGGGGTTTTTCGCTCTCAAGTGTTAAAAGGGCCCCGCTGGGGTTTCCGGGGGTTCCCTTCCCTGCCCCACCGTGGGTATTGGGAGGTCATCCCGATTGCACGATATGGTATGCCCGCAAAATCTTATCCAAAGACAGACTGGGAAGATTTTGGGACTTCCCCCATAAGGGGGTTTTTTATATGAATATGGGGTTTTGGGGTTGGGTGGTCCTAAGGTTAAATTACGTATTTCGGGGCAAAATCCCCCCTTTTTGAAACTTTTGATCCCGGTTTATGGGTTTGCCGTCAACTGGGGGTTTTTAATTTGACTTTGTATCACCGCCAAAGTCAACAATTTTGTCGTTCAAAATTTTCTACCACTGGTGTTGCCCAATCCTTTTTTGTTTTTAACGGGGACTTATTTGCCCAACTTTTCAAGTTCCTCCCCCCTTGTTGCTTTTAATGCCAAAGGTACCGGGCTCGGGTTTTCAGGGACACTGGGTTCCCCATCTTGTCTTAGCAATGGTGCGGGGTACCCCGGGTACCGTAACTATCGGGAAAAAGTTCTGCATATTTATCAACTTTAATTTTACGCGGGCCCGTCCTTTTCAAGGGGGCAAATGTTGCGGTAGCGGGGATGATGGGCAGTGGCCCGACGACCCGTGCTGAAACTTCCACCCTTTCCCCATGTTCCGGGGGCCCCCCGGTAGGGTTTTTTGCGGGCCCACCTTGGCGGAGCCCAAACTTGGTTTTTATACGTGTCTTTTTCCCCGAAAGGAACAGTTCTGCAGTATCGGCAAGATATCAATTAACGGGCCGAACCCAAAAGTTGGGTTTTAAAGTCTTCGTGGCTGGTTGGAAACTTATCGATGTTGGGTTTCATAAATGGTGTCCAAAAAGTTCATCTCCATCTGGGCCCCCCTCCGTTTTGAACCCCTTTTTGGAAGGGTTGACGCTTTTTTTTCCCCAAAAGGTTGTTTCCCTTTGTTTTAGCCTTCTATTTGCGGGGGGGGGACCTTTTTTTGGGGGTTTAACGCCCAAAAATTTTACACACGAATGAAAGTGATTACCACCGATAACAACTGGCTGGGAAATTATTCTCCCCCGAAATTTGGTTGAGGGTTTTGCGCCTTTTTTGGCCCCCAAAAGCTTTTTGAAAAATGAACGGGGTTGGGTTTTTGGTGGGCGAAAAATCCGGCATTCTTTTTATGCCATCTCCATTGTGGAATATCTTATGCTTTTCAAATGTGAGGTCTGTGGGATTAAAAATTTGGGTTTTAATTTGCTTTATCCACAACCCAAACCTCTGTCCGTAATGCCCGGGCAAAAAGGGCAAAATTAAGTTTTTTACATTCCGTTTCTGGTTTTTTGTGCCAAAGCCTCAGCGATTTCCAGAGGGTTTGGGTTGAAAAAGTTCCAATTCTCCACAATCTTTTAAGGCCCTCCTTTTTCCCTTTTTAGGGGCCCAAGGGGATTTACAAGTGTGTTTTAGACTTCCCCACCCCCGGGGAACAAATCGCTTTCCGGGGTTCTCCCGGGGGATTTGGCATTAACTCCCCCCTTCACCGCTTGTCTCCGTGATTTTTGTTTGGCCCTAAAGAAAAGTCGCCTTTCCCTATAAAACTAAAAAGGTTTCCCTTAAAAAAATTTTTCCGTGGGCCCAGGTTTCCCAGAGCCGTGGACACCGCCATCTTGTCCCAGTGCTTTGTGACCCTTGACCTGCCAATTTGGGTTTTCCCCCCGAAAATTCCTTTCCCGTGGGTTTTGGGATGTTTTCGGCCGGGTGTGTGTGTGTGGCCCTAAACATTGGGGCTGAACTGGGGTGACAAGAAAAATTTCCCAAAAAAAGCTGATTGGGCTGTTTTGGTGCAGCAAATCCCCCAAAAAATTAGCTTCGCCCGTAAAAGCTTCCCGGGGATCTCGACCAAAAAACAGTCTGAGATCCCATCCTCCCCAATTTTTAATGTTCCTTAAAAAAAAAGAACATTTCTGACTTTTTTACCAATATCTTCCAAAATACTTTATTACAAAACTATTAAAAAAACAAACCCCCAATTTATTAACATAATGTGAATATACAATCAAAATTAAACCCTACCAAACCTTACTTGCCCCAACAATGTTGTGGGGTATCGAACCATCATCAAAATCAGACCTGCCAATCCCTTGTGTCCCAAAAATGTTGTGGGTTATTGAACCCTCACCAAAAACAGACCCAAACCCAAACCTTCCCTGTTTAACAATTTGTTTGGGGTTTTTGAACCATCATCAAAACAGACCATAACCCAAACCCTTTCCCTTCCCAACAATGTTGTGGGGGTTTCGAACCATCAAAACAACCCCAATCCTTCCATGTGTCCCAACAATGTGGGGGGGTATCTTTAAAATTTTCAAAAACAGACCATCCTTTAAAACCTTTTCCCTGTCCCAACAATTTGGGGATCTTTAAACCCCATGAAAACAGACCAAAACTTAATTTTTACATGTATGGGACAAATTTTGTACAAAGCTGCATTAAAAGGGAAATTTCCTTTACTTTTTTAAAATTTTATTCTTTTTATTTTTTTTAAAAAAAATATGATTTTTTTTTCCAAAAGGGATTCTTTTTATGTTTTTGAGCCCCGCGGTTCGATTTGTTTTTTAAAAAGGAGTAAAAAATCAAAACAGTTAATTTGTTGATCCTTTTTTCAAAGGGAAGAAATTTTTATTAGTTTTTCCCCAAAAAATTTCAAAATATATGGCCCCTTTAAGAAAAATAACGAATTTAAAATTGAATAAAAAATTGTCAACTGCAACAGTTTTAAAAGAATAAAAAATTTGTCCCTTTAAAAGTCCCAAAATTTAAGAAAATATCATGATGCAAAGTAATACAATATTAATGGAAAAAACAAAAAAGCTTCTTAATAATCAAGAAGGGTAATATAATAAAGATATGTCACAAGCAAATTTTAGTGGTGTAAATTACAGTTTATCAGAACGGGTTTAAATAGAGTAAATAAAAGGGCAGAAATTTTTGGACATTAAAAAAATTGAATCCCAAAAATTTAAAAAACCGAAAACTGTAAACCCTTTTTTAACCTATGGGAAATTTTCTCCAAAAAAAGGTTGCTAATTGGGGCCTATAGGAGATAGGGAAAGGAACGAGTTCCAAAAAGGACCCACTGGGGAAAAGGAGGGGACAAGGGCCCCTTTTAAGGGGGCCCCATTTAGGTTTAGCTTTAAGAAATTTTGTTGAAAAAGGGGTTAAAGGGGAGTCCAAATTAGGGGGAAATCCAATTCCCCAATTAATTTTTGGGTTAATCATTATAGATCTGGGCATTTGATCAGAACTTTAGCCTGAATAAATTATGAAGCAAGCCAAAGGGCCTTTTCAATTTTAAAAAAGGGGCCCTTTAACCTTCAAAAAAATTAATCCAATTTACAAAACCCAAGAAATTTAAAAATTTTTTAAAGGAGAAAAAAATGAATTTGTTTAGAGTTCCACTTAACAGATAAAGTTAACATAACGGAAAACATTAGGGAAATGTGTGTATGGATTGTTACTACTGATGATATTGGGAAGTTTTTGGGAAAAAATATGATTTCATTTTGATGTTAATTTTTGGATTGTTTTAAAAGTATGGGGCCGTCTCACGGCAGTGGGATGGAGGGACTGGTAACAATCATGAAGATGATGCGAATGAGTTTACACTGTGCGGAAAAAATGACTGTTTTTTTTAAAAAGGAAATTTTTTCTTCTTATTGAAGTAGATAGATTCTTTTTTTTCATTTATTTCCGTAAGGAAAGCCACACAAAATATTCCATTACCCTTTGGGGCTCCCTTGTAAATGAAATGATGCAAGTTTTACACATCTTCTGTTTAATCCCCTTCTGAGTAGGTTTAGGGGGGATGGTATATTGTTTACACCCTTTTCTGAGTGGGTTTATTATGGTAAGAGCATCCCCCTTCTAAGGTTTTTTGGGGGTGTGTATATATTGTTTAGCATCCCCCTTCGAGTAGGTTTTTTGGGATGTAGTATATTTAGCATCCCCCTTCTAGAGTAGGTTTTTTTGGGGGTGTATAATTTGTTTAGCATCCCCTTCTGAGTGGGTTTTATTGGGGGGGAATATATTGTTTAGCATCCCCTTTTCTAAGGTTTATTGGGGGGGTTTATATTTTTTCCGCCCTTCATAGGTTTATTGGGGTGTATATATTGTTTAATGCCTTCTGAGTGGGTTTTTATTGGGGTGTAGATTTTTTTTAGCATCCCCCTTCTGAGAGGTTTAGGGGTAGTAATTTGTTTGCCCCTCGAGAGGTTATTGGGGGTATAATTTGTTTGTGCCCCTCGGGAGAGGTTTATTGGGGGTATAATTTTTTTAATCCCCCTTCGAGAGGTTTTTTGGGGGTGTATATATTGTTTAAGCCCCTTCGGAGTAGGTTTATTGGGGTATATATTTTTTAGCATGCCCCTCTGAGGGTTTATTGTTATATTGTTTAGTGCCCTTCGAGGGGTTTTAAAAGTGTAGATATATTGTTTAGCATGCCCTTCTGAGAGGTTTAGGGGGGTGTAGTAAAATTTTTTTTTAAACCCCCCCTTCTGAGTAGGTTTATTGGGTGTAGTATATTGTTTAGATGCCCTTCTGAGTGGTTTATTGGGTGTAGTATATTGTTTACATGCCCTTCTGAGTAGGTTTTTTGGGGTAGTATATTGTTTAGCATGCCCTTCGAGTAGGTTTATTGGGGATGAGTAATTGTTTAGTACTTGAGAGGTTTATTGTGTATATATTTTTTTATCCCCTTCTGAGTAGGTTTATTGGGGTGTAGAAATATTGTTAGCATGCCCTCTGAGAGGTTTATTGGGATGTAGTATATATTTTTACTGCTCTTCTGAGAGGTTATTGGGTGAGTATATTGTTTAGCATGCCCCTTCTGATGGGTTTATTGGGGTAGTATATATTGTTTAGCATGCCCTTTCTGAGTAGGTTTATTGGGTAGTATATATTGTTTAGCATGCCCTTCTGAGTAGGTTTATTGGAGTAGTATATTGTTAGCATGCCTCTATGAGAGGTTTATTGGGATGTATATATTTTTTTACATGCCTTTCTGATAGTTTTTTGGGGTGTAGTATATATTGTTTAGCATGCCCTTCGGGAGTAGGTTTATTGGGGTGTAGTATATTGTTTATGCCTTCTGAGTAGGTTTATTGGGATGTATATATTGTTTAGCATGCCCTTCTGAGTAGGTTTATTGGGGTGTAGTATATATTGTTTTGCGTGTCTTCTATGAGTAGGTTTATTGGGGATGTAGTAACAGGGATCAAAAAAAGGTAACCAATTCAGGGGTTATATGCCAAGGTTATTTAGTTTGACAATTATGTAGGTACCAAAGAAGGGGAACTCAGCTTCCATTGATACTTTATTGACCCATTGTGTCAAAATGACCGAGTACATTGTTATTAAAAATGACAATTAAACGTTTTTTGCAAGTTTGGGTAATCAGCAAGGCAGGATAATTAGTGAAAGTCAGTATGATAAACCAGATTTTCAGAATGACTGGACATTATCAAGAAGAATTCTTCTAACATTCCCCTTTTTATGCACCCACACCTTCAACATGTCCACCTCCCCTTTGAAAAAGCGGGACAGCATTTACATGTCCTGCACTGCTCGCCTCACCATAGCCGGATTATTGCGAAGCATCACTCATCAAACGCCCTGCAATTCATCAAGATCACGGGAGGAGGAAACACCTTTTTTCTTCAAATGTCCCCAAAGGAAATAGTCATGGTGTGAGGTCAGGTGATTGGGCCATTCCACCTCATGGTTGACGGCTGGCGACTGCTCGCCAAAGAGTTCCCCAGACGATCTCGACAACGATAAGGCGAAGTTGGGGTGCCATCTTGGCCCACCAGAGTTGTCGAAGACCCCACAACCTGTCGCCAGTGTCCCCAGCCGCGGGAAAAAGTTATCATTGAGCATCTGCAGAACATGTTACCATTGACATTCCTTTGAAAGAAAACGTCCGATCAGCTGACCACTCCACAAAGTCCTAACCAAACAGTCCACTTGTGTCAACCCATGTTAACCTCAAAATTGAATTTGGGTGTCTTGTTGGTATATTCAAGAACATTAGCGTATTGACCTGCGCTCATGGAGAAAGCAGTTCGTCACGATTACTAGATTCCGGAAAATTGACTTTCTCGCAGGGGCTATAAACCCATCTGGCAAACGCCAGCCTTCTAGCAAAATCTCCTGGTGTTGATGTGGGATGTGAACTGATAGGGATGCTGGTGGAGGTCCAACCGTGATTCTTTTGGGAATGTCGCCAAGGCAATTCAGCCCATTTCCCCTTTTGCGCTGGTGTCCCTAGGATGCCCCAAAAAGGGCTGCCTTACTGCTGCAATATTCCCCTTCTGATTGCCCGTGCGCCCCTGCCAGAATTCTTGTTGGTTGAGGCTAGTGCCATACTTTTGATATTTTCAACATTCCCCAGATGGTTTTGGCGTTGGGGCTACCGCTCTGGGAACGCTCGAAAGCTTTCCTGAGTTTGCTGCAACTGTGAGTTTGGTGAAATGTTGTAATCACAAAAACTCGCTGTTCAGTCGTTAGTTGTACCATCTTTCCAACTACCTGTCCCTAAACCCAGGCCCTTCTTAAATACCCAACTTGAAGAAAAGGATGTCAACAGACACCGCCCCAGTTTAAAAATCTACATAATCATCTAGGCAGTCAAGTGATGCGCCCATTTGACTCCCTTTGAACTGATTACCCAAACTTGCAAAATGTGATTTGAATTTCCATTTTCAAAACAATGTACTCGCCATGTGTGACAGCAATGGATCGATACAGGTATCAATGGAAAGCTGAGGAGTTCTCTCTTTTGGGACATCATGAAATTGTCAAACTAATAACCCATGGATAACCCTGAATTGATTACCTTTTTTTATAATGGACGTATATTGTTTAGCATGCCCTTCTGAGTAGGTTTATTGGGATTGTATATATTGTTTTTCATGCCCTTTTGAGTAGGTTTATTGGGATGTAGTATATATTGTTTTGGATGCCCCCTTTTGGGGTAGGTTTATTGGGTGTAGTATATATTGTTTTATGTCTCCTCTGGAGTAGGTTTATTGGGGTGTAGTATATATTGCTTTGATGCCCTTCTGAGTAGGTTTATTGGGGTGTGTAATATTGTTTTATGTTCTTCTGAGTAGGTTTATTGGGATGTAGTATATTGTTTCATGGCCCTCCCGAGTAGGTTTATTAGATGGTTTTATTGTTTTATGGCCCCTTCTGAGAGGTTTATTGGGGGTGTAGTATATATTTTTTATGCCTTCCCGAGATAGGTTATTGGGGTGTAGTATATATTGTTTTTGCGTCCCTTTTGAGTAGGTTTATTGGGGGGTAGTATATATTGTTTGGCCCTTCTATGAGTAGGTTTATTGGGGTGTAGTATATATTGTTTATGCCCTTCTATGAGTAGGTTATTGTGTAGATTGTTTTATGTGTCCTTTTGGGGTAGGTTTATTTGGGGGAGATATATTGCTTCATGGTCCTTCGAGTAGGCTTATTGGGGTGTAGTATATATTGCTTTTTTGCGTTCCTTTTGAGGTTATTGGGTGTAGTTTTATTGTTTATGGCCCTTCTGGGGTAGGTTTATTGGGGAGTATATATTTTTTTATGTGTCCTTCTGGGGTAGGTTTATTGGGATGTAGTTTTATTGTTTATGGTCCTTTTGAGTAGGTTTATTGGGGTGTAGTATATATTGTTTCATGCGTGTCCTTCATGAGTAGGTTTATTGGAGTGAGTAGATATTGCTTTATGCTCTTCTATGAGTAGGTTTTTGGGTGTGTATATATTGTTTGCCTCTCTATGAGAGGTTTATTGGGGTAGTATATATTGTTTTGTGGCCTCTGAGTAGGTTCATTGGGGGTAGTATATATTTTTTAAGGTCTCCCTTTTGAGTAGGCTATAGGGGTGTAGTATATATTGCTTTATGCGTCCTTCTGAGTAGGTTCATTGG
Organism: Zoroaster sp. YZ-2022; assembly: GCA_029582265.1. Taxonomy (NCBI): domain Eukaryota; kingdom Metazoa; phylum Echinodermata; class Asteroidea; order Forcipulatida; family Zoroasteridae; genus Zoroaster; species Zoroaster sp. YZ-2022. The sequence goes on from CM055823.1 coordinate 21,942,511, forward strand.
TAGTATATATTGTTTTATGGCCCTTCTGAGTAGGTTCATTGGGGTATAGTATATATTGCTTTTTGTGCCTTCTGAGTAGGTTCATTGGGGATAGTATATATTGCTTATGGCCCCTTCTGAGTAGGCTTATAGGGGTGGTTTTATATTGCTTTATGTGCCCCTTCTGAGTAGGTTTATTATATATTGTTTTATGTGCCTCCCATGAGTAGGTTTATTGGGGTGTAGTGTTTTTTGGCCTCTTTGAGTAGGTTTATAGGGTATAAGCCCTTCTAATGAGTAGGTTTATTGGGATGTGTATATATTGCTTTATGGTTCCTTCTGAGTAGGTTTATTGGGGTGTAGTATATTGTTTCATGGCCCTCCAAGGGGTAGGTTTATTGGAGTGTAGGGAATTGTTTTATGGGCCTCCCATGAGTAGGTTTATTGGAGGTAGTGTTTTGGCCCTCTTGAGTAGGTTAAGGTGGTAGTATGCCTTCTATGAGTAGGTTTATTGAGGTAGAAAGGCATCGAATATATACAAAAAAATATTCAATAACTCATTAGAAGGAGTACAAAATACAAAACTAATAACCACCCAGAGGGACAAAAACCACCCCACAGAAGTGTAGTATGTATTGTTTATGGTCCCTTCTATGAGTAGGTTTATTGGGATGTATATATTGTTTTGCATGCCCTTCTGAGTAGGTTTATTGGGGTGTAGTTTTATTGTTTTATGGGCCTTCTATGAGTAGGTTTATTGGGATGTAGTATATATTGTTTTATGGCCCCTTCTGGGGTAGGTTTATTGGGTGTAGTATATATTGTTTTTATGTTCTTCTGAGTAGGTTTATTAGTGTATATTTATTTTATGGCCTTCTATGAGTAGGTTTATTGGGTGTAGTATATATTGTTTTATGGTCTCTGAGTAGATTTATTTATATATTATAACACCTCATACATAGATTCTGTCTTAGGATTAGTTGACAGCGTCACATGGTGTTCACTATTTTACTGTAATGCCAGAAAACAAGGAAAGACTAGCCCATGGCAACCAATAAACCCTAGCCCATGAAATTGGTCTAAACACATTAATGCTATTGTTACAACATGAATAAATACGTGTTACAGAAGTGCTACTGTGTCAAGTTAATGAAAGTCATGTCACTATGAAACAGGAAATGCCTGAAACCTTTGTAGTAGTCAAAATGTCTGAAATTGCACAAAAGGCTTCAATTTCAGACATTTTATGAATGGACTCAGGTGAGGGATTAAATTTCAGACATTTAAATGTCTGAAATTGATGTCAGGACTACTTTTCAGACATTTGGGCTATAAGATCTGACCTCCTTAATCCCTCATTGTTAAGTAAATGTCTGAAATTTAAGTCTCCCATTATGTAAGGATTAACAGGTCTTTTGTTAACTATATCTTTGAAACCAGTGAAAATGTCTGAAATTTAATTTGATTATTGACTATGTGTGCAGGTTAACCATAGACTAACCACAGACCAACTGTTTTCCATAACAATTATATTCAAATTAGATTACAAGCATTATGCACTCTTTACTGTGTAATTGTCAACTACAGACTGTATTTGAAGGTAGGTGTACATGTATTCAAACCTTTACTTTGATACTGTACACTTTTTGTCGCGGTCGTAAATTAACTGCATGTTTTTTTCTGATGAGGACTTACACATACATTTGATTATACACTTATTTGATCACACATTATTGTCGATGTCTCGATGTGACACCTGACAGTAAAAAATCTATTTTTAACTAAATTTTAGTCCCAAGGCTTTAAAGAAAAGGTAAAATGGATAATAACCATATTCAATTTACCAAATTATAATCTAAATACTTTGTATTAAATTGGTACATGTATCAAGCAAGGTGAAATTATTTTGTCCAATAAGTGTTACGCTTTGAGAACAAAAATCCTCCTCCCTGTGCGTGTTAACAACTGATTCAGTTCAGTGAGCACACCCTCTCCCCAACCCCTAGGATCCTAGTCTCAACAGTTCCCGCCTCACACTCAACGAACTAATCCTCCAGCAGCCTACTTAAGCAGCAGCATTCTCCTGAGGACATCAGAGCATACTGATTGAAACGCTCGAGTTGTACCTCCAGTTCTTTCAGAACTAATTACTCAATTGAGATTCCACATGGTGTCACCGCAATTAGTCTTACTTATCATCCTCACCATGCAAAGCTACAGTTTACCTTTAAAAAATCCTGTTACCAAATTTAATAGATTTTTTACCAAAAGTTGGCAACTTTATTGTTACGTATATACAAATACTGATATTAAAATGGAGTCTAAAATTGGTAATACATGTACATTATATCATGATTACATGTAACTTATGGATATAATGAATAAACATGCATGTTTGTTTATTATTTGTCTCCAATGGCTAGGTCAGGCTAAGAACTATTAGCAAGGTACTGTCTCAACAGCTGACTGCCCTTTTGAGATCTTCTGACCATGGAGCAAGATGAGTATTGTTCCTAAGATGCATCTTGTATTCAAGACATAGGTGTGTTATTGGCTAATTCTGTTGTTGTCACAATGGATTTTTTTGGGTCAAGTTGTAAACCCCTAGTTGTACACTTTTTTAATGCAATGACATGTACATCTACAAACCCCCTTTTTTTAAAAGCATGTATTGCTTGAGGTTACTGGAAAAATTTTTTTTTTTTTTTCAGTTTAAGTACCATAACGTTAAAAAAGAAAAAATATTTTAAACAAATATTACAGGATTTAATTTTTTTATCTTTCAAACATGAATTTATTTTTTAATTTTTTTAATTTTTTATACTTTTTAACCCCCCCACTCCCAAAAAGAGTCAAAATCAGTTAAATGTTGATATACCCACACATAGTCAAAATAAAATTTAAAATTTTGCTTTTTCACTGGATTCAAAGATAAAAAGACCATTAAACACCCTTTAAATCCTTACAAAATTGGAAGCCCAAATTTGAATTTGTTAAAAAAAGGGGGGTTGGGATCGAGGTCAATTTTTGTAGCCCAAATGTCTGAAAAGTGTCTCGAATCAAATTTTCCCAGACATTTAAATGTCTGAAATTTAACCTTCACCTGATTTCTTTTAAAAATGTCTAAAATTAACCCTTTTGGCAATTTCGGACATTTTGATACTAACAAAAGGTTTTGACTTTTCCCGTTTCATAGTGTGTTTTGGGTTTTTGATTTATTGTAGAGGCCCTTTTAAATAAATTGTTCAGAATCTATGAAATAGGTGTTATAAACAAATATTGACTTTTTTCCCAAAGGAACAAAACTAGCCCCCTTTTGGTGATCCCGGGAGCGTTTGTTTTTTTTTACCCCCTGGGAAAATAGAACACTCCAGTTTGACTGTACCACCAAAAGCAGTAAATTTTTTTTAATATTTTTTTGTCGGGAAACGGAGATAGAATTTAAAATATTTCACCCTTTTAAAAATTCCCAAAACTCTTCAGTAGATGGAAATGCCACTTTTTGGGTCGGTTTTTTCCCTTTGGGGATATAGAGATAATGCCCTTAAAAACTTTTTGGGATATGTTCATTGTCATGATCACATCAACGTTTGTTTACAACTGACCATCTAACTTTGATGCCCAGCCGGAAGCTCCTTTGGGACAAGGTTTAAACAAATTGTCCCAAAGAATATTGTTTTTGATATGAACTAAAACCCAAAACCCACTTCCTTCCCAAAACCCTGGTAAACATCTGAATCCATTGAATATTCGGTGCTAAGAAATAAAAAGTAATTTTGGGAGTGTTTTTAAAAAAGCATGGAAAAACACACAGGGTGATCAGGGGTTAATCCCGGGGTTTGGGGACATGTTCTCCCCCCCCAATTTTTATGGGGGGAGGGTAATAGCAATGTCCAACAAAACAAAACAAAAAAAAAACGTAAGGGCCTTTTGGGTATTTCTATTACAGAAAACCCCAAAACCCAACTAGACTTATATTGTTTTTTTTTTAAAAAATTTTTTTAAAAATTTTGTGTTTAAATTTTACCAAAAACTTTTAAAAATATCAAACAGCTGTTTTTGATGGGAAACTCAGAAGGTTTAGAAATTTTTTAGATGATTGCCCCATTGGGATGATTTAGTCAAACCCAAAGGCTCATCAGGTAGTGAATGGTTTTTATTTCCATAAATTTTTACAAAAAAGTTAAAGGGATAATCTGACATCTTTACCGAGTTGTATAGGTTTTTCATAGGGGCCGGGCATTATTACTTTTATACCGAGTCAATAAAAAACCCAAAATTTAAAATAAAACAACATTGGTTTTTATTGGTCAAAAACACTATGACCTTTTTACCCCAAAATGCAAAAAAATTCCAAATTTTTAATGGTTTTTTTATTGCCTTCACAAGATTGAGGGGTGGGAGAGGGAAAAATTTTTTTAAAGTTGATAAAAAAAATTTTTCATTTCAGTCTGGCAAATGGGGGTTTAAAATTCTTGGTGGGTGCCAAAAATGAAGAAAATGAGGCAATTGACAAAATTAGTGGGAATTTTTCCAAAACCTTTTTTCCAGTAGACAACAACAAAGAAGTTCAGATGAAGATGAAGATGAAGATGATGAGAAAAAAGAACATAGTAAGTAATAAATTTATAACGCCCAGAATTGCACTGAATTGATTCCTCCCACACCTTTAAAAATTTTTCCCTTTCATCTGTATATTTCATACATTTTTTTTTTTAAAAGTTTTTTTTTCTTTAATAGAGTCAATTATTAGAAGCTGAATTACTGACACAAGAAAAAAACATAATACACCGGGTCTACCGTCAATCAAAAAAGAACAAATTTAAATTTTATAATTATTGCCCTTTTCTTTACAAGTGTTTGGGTCAAGTGCAAATTTTCCTTTTTTAAAGGGGGGGGAAAAAAACCAAATCTGGGTGGGTATAATTTTTAAAGGGTTGAAAAGGGCAATCTTTTTCAACTTTTTTTATTAAACTGTTTCCAAAAAGTATGCCCTTATAGTTTAAGGGGACAAATACATTGACTCAAATCATCAAAATTTATCAATCAAAATGATCAGAATTACTGGACTGTTTTCCATTTATTGTTAAAAATCTACATTTGAGCAAATGATCCGTATCAAAATTAAGTTGAAAATTGGGGTCTTTAGCTTGAAGAATGTAGCATTAAGGCGCTAAATAGGAAGGAAGGATGGGTTAGGATATTCAAAGGAAATCCTACTGTGGTGAATTTCAGACATTGAAGAAGTTTGACCAATGCTGCAGCCAATGTAGGTCAAAAAAAAAAGAACGTTTATTGATTTGCTAGAATGATGAAATTGCATGGTAAGTTAATTACAATATAATTTATGTACATTTAAATAAAAAGTGGAATTTCCATGTAATGTTTTTTATTAGGTTCCAACATGCACCTGTAGAGTCTCTGTCATTGAGTGTGAGGAGGCAGGGCCAGACTATATGGCCAGCCTTGGTTACTAATGACCATGATAAACATGGATTATTCAACATGTAGCAATCGGAGGATTCTGATTCTGATGGGATAGCTGGGATGATGACCAAGAGGTAATGTATCTAGAATGATCAAATATGTATTGCAAAGAAGAAATGATTTTGTAGGTAAGTTAGACTGACTACTAGAAGGATGCTACAATTAGGAGTGGGCTATAGATTTAGGTCATAGTTTCAGAACATGATCATCACACCTAGTTTGATGATTTGATGGACCGACACCAATCTCAAAAAATGAAAAAGTGCTGGACTGCTCTGGCAAACGAAAAACCCAAGATGTCACGTTTGCATAAAAACTTTTTTGGCCATAACTCGCCATTTTTTCATTTTTTTGGTCTAGTTTTGGTTTTCAACCCTAGGTTTTGAGGTCACTGGATCTAATTATGAATTCATTTTAACATGCTAGTGATCTAACTTAGGTTCTGCACAATTCCATCAAAGTAACTTTGTTATCGCCGCCCAACACACTCACCCCTATCCCCATTCAATATTTTTGTGGGAAAATCATTTTAAACACATGAGTATTTAAAAAATTAACTAACTTACATTCAGGGTCATTGTACAGTAGTCATAATATTCAAATGTTCATTGTCCTATGCGTTAGTGCATTTCTCCTTGTACAAAATGTTAATATGTATAAAACAATTCAAGACAGTTTTGCACATGATTAAACCTGACTGAAGTGGACCACCAAGCAAGCAGCAAGGATATTGTTCAAATCTAATTGTAGAATGACTTGAATAATCCATCAATAATATGCCAATTGTCCAGTACAAAGGTATGTTTCTGTTGATGATGTACCCCATGACCCAATGACATTGCGGGGAAGAATCGTATAGGCAGTACTTTTCTGAATATTGCCTGTTGTGCTACGCCAGTGTTGATGCTGATCTGCTTTTGCTCTTACTAGGTGTTCAATTTCATATGACCATTAGCTGCTCTCACACATGCCCAGATACCAGTTTCACTGACCACTATTAGTACATCCCAAATCACGATGCAAAACTTCGGACGCCCACCTCCGGACACTTGTGTCTTCAGTGCGGGGTTGTGGAGTTGACTGGATCCCAAGAATAAATGGGGAGCCATACCCTAGGTTTTCGATGCTGGCAATATATCTATTTTTAGCAAACATGAGGTCAAATTAGGTTGAGAAGCTTATTTCTCATGCCTCAAATCCTTCCAAAGAAGAGCATCGCCCTGCAGCATTGAAGCCACTGACAAAGTTAGCGATCAATGATGGTCACAAATCATCTATGTGGGAGCTTTTTGAGAAGGAAGTTGCTGAAGCAAGCAAGCATAGTCTTCAGGAGCGCCGCTTCCAGATGGGTAACACCCGCGCGATCCTCTACCATATCCCAGAGTATAAAGAACACATACAACAAACCCAACAACCTGTTAGTAAGCTCGTCGCTGAGTCCACTTCATCATCTTTGGGACTGAAGGTATTGGCATGTTAAACATATTGTGTAACGCCCTTTCCGAATATGACACAGCTCAGCACTGTGAATGATCGGTGAAAGGTTTCCACGCCAATGATGATCTGCAGAACAACTGACAGATACTCCTTAAACATCGCTCCATACCCTTTGAAGTGAAACCCGAGACACCTGTAGAGGTGATTTCTACGGGTTATGTGTCAACAAGCTGCAAAAGACTTAGCCACCAGCGAGGTAGAGAATATGGATTTAGCGAAAGCAGAATCAACAGGTACGAACCAAGAGCAACCGAACTGACAAGCTCACCCAGAAGATCTTGTAATCTGCCAAAAAACAATTGGGTGAACCGATCTGTCAAGTTCGATAACTGGAAGCTCCAGCTGCTACTTCCAATAGAATTTCACTGCCAAGGGTATCAGAGATGACATGACCTCAACAAGGTGGTTTTTACAGTGGAAAAGGTGACAAGGGGTATAGCCAAAGTGTTGGGTGAGAATGAGCTTAAATGGGTGGAGAAGAAACATCCTGTCTCAAGAAAACTTAAATGTAGCCCAAGCGGCAAGCGTCGAGTATTCACACACTGTTACAGAATGCAAAGTTTGGGAGGCCCTTTACAAATGTGGGGAGATGAAGGAATGCATGGTACACAAAATGCCAGCAAGCTGAAAAACCATTTTGCGAACTGAGTTATCATATCGCAGACATACGCCACATAAAATTACTTGCGCCAATATCTGTATAAGGTAAACCAAATGCCGAAACAGAACGAAGGTCAACCTGCTCTTCTTTAAGTGGTGATGAGTCTGACAGTCATAGTGCAGCTGATGATCTACCATCTGAAGATGATATGCTCAAGATTAATCTTGGGATCCCGACAACTCCACAACCCAGCACTGAAGAAAAAAGGTGTACGAGGTGGGCGCCAAAAAGTTTTGCATCGGGATTTGGATGGGACTAATATGGGCAGCGAAACTGGTCTGGGCATGTGAGAGAGCAGCACAATGAGTCATAGAATGAACACCGTAAGAGCAAGAGCAGATCAGCATCAACACTGGCGGCCAACAGGCAGATATTCGACAGTACGCCTATACAGATTTTCCGAGTCAGGGGATGGACATCATCAACAGAAACATTACCTTTGTACTGACAATTGGATATTATTGATGGATTATTCAAGTCATTCTGCAATTGATTTGAACAATATCCTTTCTTACTTCCTTTGGTGGTCCACTTCGTCAGTTTAATCATGTGCCAAAAACCCTCAGATTTGCCAATTTGTTTTATACATAAACATTTGTACAAGGAGAGAAATGCACGCGATATATGGGCAATGAACATCATTGAATATTATGACCACTGACAATGAATATGAATGTGTTAGAATTTTTAAGTACTCATGTTAACATGATTTTCCTACAAAATATTTAATGGGGGGTAGGATGAGAGGTGTGTGGGGGCGTCAAATAAAGTTACATTGATGGAATTATTGCAGAACCTTAAGTTAATCTAGCATGTTAAAATGAATGTCAATTAGATCCAGTGACCAAAACCTAGGGTTAGACACCCAAAAATAGACCAAAGATGAAAATGGCGGGTTTTGGCAAAATGTGTTTTTCATGCCCGCATCTTATTTTGCGCCCGAGGGGATTTCGACTTTTTCATTTTTTTGCAGATTTGTGTCAATATTGATCAACTCATCAAACTAAGGTTGGACATGTTCTGAACAGATCCTCTATAGCCCACCCTACTACAATATCAAGATTCATATAGCCTTGACTGAGATGGTTTGGGAAAAGTTTGGTCACTAATTTGCCCACTTAGCTATCCCATGTATCCAACTAGACGCAAAACAGTGCACAAGTGTACACGACCCCTATGCATACACATTTCTGTATATAGTACCTGTATTTGACAGGCTCATTATGCTAATATACCAAATTTAAAAACAAAAGATGTATCCCTAAATTTTTGGGTGGGGGTCCGGGTCATGGGTTGAGTCTGGGTTGATCCGGTCACTTACAAAATTAAAGAAAAAAAACCCTTATCCTTATGTAAAGGTGGGAAAAAAATTTTCGATATATGGGCTAATCCTTGCCCCCAAAATTTCCCCAACATTATTTAAAAATGGTTTGATTTTCCCGGAACAATTTTTTTTTTTAATTAAAATTTAAATTTTTCCCAAACCCCAATGAAAATTTTGTTTTCCCGGGTAGGGGTTTTTGGGGGCCTGGGGCCCGGGGGGCTTTTGGGGGGGTTTGGCATCACCCTTTGAAATTTCATTTTTTGCAAAATTAAAAAACCCCGGCCAAAAAAACATTTTATAATTTCATGCCCCCAAAACCCCTTTGCTTTGGTTTCGTTTGTTTCCCATTTCCCTTTTCAGCCAATAATAAATGTATTGCTGGAATAACTTTTAAATAATAAAAAAAAATGTGTCCAAAAATGGAACAGTCCAAATAATTAAAAATAAATGCCCCATTGGAATAAAAAAAGGGGCACTCAATGTGTTTATATAACTCAAAATATGCCCAAACGGTTGGACTTTCCCCTTTCTTTAAAAACAGCGTACCCCCAATACAAAAACATTTTTTTGGGGTAAAATTTCCAAATTTTTCCCCGTAAGCTGTTGAAACCGGCGGTAGAATATCCCATATAAATCAAAAAAAAGCAGGTTTAAATTTTTCAAAATATCTTTTTCCCCAATTTTTAAAATAAAAATAATCCCAATATTTAACATTAAAAATTACTTTGGTTTTGATGGCTTTTCTTTTTGAGCGTTACACCAGTGTTGATTCAAAAGTAAAGCACATAAACCCTCGGATGGAATTTTTTTTTAACTCCCACCACCATTTTTTGTTGCTACAAAACCCAAGGAGCCGGAGGCAGGGCTGAAGGCAGCCGGTGGGGCACGAAGGGTTGCATACATTTATTTGTGACAGGGTTTTTTGTAAGGAGCTTTAAACCCAACTCAGAGGGGTAGGCAATTAACAGGGTCATTTTAAAGATAAATTTAAAGGGCCTTGCATAAGCACAGATGTTGATGAAGATATAATCTTACAAATACCTTTGAAATACCTAATGTTAATATTTTTGCCCCCTTGATATCCTTTTTCCCCCCCTAATTCTATTTTATAGGTTTAAATCATCTTTTTTTTTGTGTGGTGAATGGGGTTCGTAAAAACCAGTTTAAACACAGAAACACAAATGAGGGTAATTAAAAACGTCTATTTTACAAAATATTTTTAAACTTTAAATTTGAAGGATGCATATTCGTTTTCTGGGTGCCCTTGAACAGAAATGCATTTTAATTCATAAATTTATCTATTCAAAAAAAGGGAAAAATTAAAAAACAATTGGTAAAGTTGGAAAAATTTTTAACAACCTTTTTACCTCTTTAAAATCAAGATATACACTGTACTTTTAACCTTTCCCAAGGCATAAAAGGACAGCACACTGATTTATTGGCTCCAACCTGAAAACGGGTCTTTTTTGATTTTTTTTGGGACAACAGAATGGAACTTCCAAAAAATTCATGCCCCAATCCAAAATTTGCTAATATAATAAATAATGATTTTGACAACAAGCCGAAAAATACTACTCTGAGGTCATTGAATGTTAAAACACATGCGGTTTACAAAAACGTTTTTATTTAAAATGGCGGCCCCCATGAAACCTTTTTAACAATCTATTGGAACGAAAGTATTTTTTTGGGAAATTTTAAATGGGCACTGCTGATGGGGATGAGGGGGACAATGTTGTCTTTTGGGAAATTTTTTTTTCAGGGGGAAAATCAACGGGAAAACTCTGAATCCGGTGCCATAGTTAAGGAAAAGGCCTATACTATTCAAAGGGACCATGGTGCGACCTGAGAAAAATAATGCCCCCGGGTAATTGTGCTCATAGGATCAAAGGGCGGTAACAAACAAAATTTGAAAGATGTTAAAATGATACTAAATTCTCCAGTTTTCCAAATATTAACAAATTATTAAAAGGGATCCAAAAATTAACCCAAAAATTTTAAAAAAAAATTATAAATTTTTATATTTTTAGACATTTTTCTCAGCCTTTAAAAAAGTTAGATATTATTGAAACTGGTTCATTTCAATAACAATAAAGGCTTTTTGTGCAAAAATTTTTATAAAAATTTTGGGAAAAAAAAAATACTGTAGCTTTGTAGCCCATTTTTTGCTCTTTCTGATGATAAATTTTTTAAAACAAATAAAATAATAAATGACTACTCCAATCAAAAACCCATTAATAAACCAATTTAAAGATTGATTTAACCCAAATTATGAACCCCTCCAAGGGCATTCATCTTAATCCTCTTTTAAAAAAAAAAAATTTTTCTTCTATTTTTTGTTTTGTCTAAAATTAAAACTAACCCGGGAAAACAAGGGGAAAAAAGGAACCAGTGGGCAAAAAGGGAACTTTGTGGGGAAATAAATAGGGTTTTCTTTGGGTTTTCCCAAATTTTAAAAATTTATTTTCTCACCCAAAAATCTCCCCTGGAAATTCTCTCAAAAACTTTGATGTATTTTATGGATGAAAAACAGATCCCGTAAATTTTTTCCTTTTCCCCATTAACAATTGCACAAATACTATACAATGTAAAACAGTGATCATTTAAAAAAGTTAAAATCCTAGAAAAGGGTGATTTTGGAAACATATTGAGGAAAGAATAAGCATTTCTTCCTTCAGTAGATCAAAGGGAAGTTAATCAAAGGGGATTTCCCCCAAAATTTTTTTTGACATTTATCCGGGTCGTTTTACTTTTCCCCAGCAAGCCAAGTTTTAAAAATGATGTCCATTTGTATCTTTTTTGAATTTAAAAGCCTGTCTCTCCCGAATTTTTTTTTTACTTTTAGAATGAAAAAATATTTTTAAAAAACCTCTCAATGTGAAATAATTGGTCATGTTATTATACCCACTGGAAAAAAATATCAACAAATGACTTTTGGTTTTTTAAAAGATAAAGTATATCTTTATAGTCCAGTCAAGCTTTTAAGTGAATGCCAAGTGGTTTTCATTAAAGGTTTTTTAAAGTTTTTTTGATGAACTTTTAAATTTTCTGATGTCTGGGGGGTTTTTTAAAGTGCACTCAACTTTGTGGTTAAATTTAAAAGTTTGGGAAAAGAAAACAACATAAAAAAGCATTGTTTTTAAAAAAAGAAAAACCCAAAACCCCCAAAAACTTTAAACATTATTTTATAAAATAACTAACAATCACGGGTCAAACCCCCCTTTTAAAAGGCATGGAATCGGTGTCATAGTTTAAGATGAACACAGACTGAAAATTACAACATTTATGTAGCAATGGTAATATGACCTTATCAATTCCATGTCCTGTTGATCGTGATGATATTGCCCCTTTAAATATATTCTGCATCGACTATGTAATCTGTAGATATTTAATAAGTACAGGTGATATAAGATTAATTTATGTCGTAACTGTCATAACATTACTCCTGGTCATTGTGCTAACATCATTCCTGTTATCTTCTTGATTAGCTCCTGCCTGGGGAGTATACAGTAGGACTACTATATACAGCCTGGGCTACAGGGTTAATCAATCACATTAAGATATACATTTACATGTAGCTCCTGGTGAAGAAAACATTACAGTAAAGTGTCTTGCTTATAATAATAATAAAAAGATTTTAGCGCACATATCCACCTGCTGGGCCAAGTGCGGAAACAAAGAAAAACATGAATTCAAACAAAAAAATTATACAATGATAGCATAGAAAAAAATCATGTACGAGATACATGACCTACAATGCAATTACAAATATACATCATCTTTGAATAGTTGTGACATAAGATGAGTTTTAAGCATCGACTTAAATCTGGTTATACTATGACAAGATTTGAGTTTAGTTGGAAGATGATTCCAGGTCTCGGAGCTGCGAGAAACACCTATCACCCCAGTTCCGTTTGAAGTTGGTTCCTTTAGGAGTGACATGTTGCTGGAGCGCAAATCGTGATGGATGTAGACTTTAAGCAGTTCAGAAATATAATTGGAGCAATGTTATTAAAAGATTTGTGAATAATTAGCATAAGTTTAAAAACAATTCTCTGTGAAACAGGAAGCCAGTGAGTTCTTTCAAGATTGGCGTGATGGCAGACTTTCTGGACAAAGTCACAACACGAGCTGCTGTGTTTTGTATGTGCTGAAGACGAGATATTTGATTCGCGGGAGACGGTAGGAGAGCATTCCCGTTATCGAGCCGTGATCATGATGTGACAAACACATGTATAATTTGTTCAGCAGCACTTTTATTCAAGTATTTCCTAATTCGCATATGCAACAATGTTGAGATATGTGGTTTTAAAGTCATTGTAGTCAAATATAACACCAAATTACGTGTTGTAATGAGGGGTTATCATGGTCACCAATTGTAATGAATGGAAGAGAAACTTTAGACAATTGTGACGTGATCCAAATAGAACAAATTCGTTTTTCATCGTTCAATTTCAGGAAGTTTTGTCTCATCCAACTGAATCTCTTGAATCATTTCTGTTTTAATGCAGGAATCGGCAGGTTCTTGAGAAGATTTAAAAGTAATGTAAAGCAGTGTCATCAGCGTAAACATGGTAATTTAAATTATACTTCAAAATGATATCACGAACTGGAAAGGTATAAACAGTAAACCACTGGGCCGAGCACAGAGCCTGGGTACAGAATAGTCAAGAATAACAGGCTCGGAGATAGCGTACAATACAAACATGCTGATGAGGCCTATTTAAAAGGTAGGACTTACACCAATCCAGGGCTGTGTCATGTATTCCAAGATGATATTGAGTGGGAGAGAAGGATTTATGATCGACCGTGTCAAAAGCGGCGCTTAAGTCTAACAAAACTAATGCAGTGATTTTCCCTCATCCATGGCAGATAAAATGTCATTGTTGAGCCAAGAAGAGCAGTTTCGCTCCATGAAATGGTTTGTAGCTGACTGAAATGTGTCCGACAGGTTATTAGCTACGTAACATGGTCAGAGATCCGTGATGAAACAACTCGTCGATTGTTTTCCAAGGTACTTTAAATTCCTACATCGGTAATTTTAAATTCCTTGTCCAAATTGGGTTTCTTTAGGAGTGGTTTAACATGAGCAACCTTCTGGCTATTATGAGGAAACAACCGGAAGAAGAGATCTGTTTACAATAATTGATATACTTAGCAAACACATCAATATTTTGTTTATTAGCGGTTGGCACTGGATCAAGTTCACATGATTTTGATGGCGATTTCATGATGAGTTTCTTGATCTCCGTAACACTAGTGGCTCAAACATGGACAGTCTACATTGTGGATCCTGTATGATGGTGTTTGTGATAGAATGGCAGGTACTGAGGGAAAAGAAGCGTATATTCTCAATTTTGTGACAAAAGTTTGAAAAGATTTGCGAGGTCCTGATCGGGGTGTAGATGGAAGCACTGAGCTTTGGGTTTATGAAGCAGATTTTAACAATGTTAAAGAGTTTTCTGATCACCAGAGCTATCTTCCACAAGAGATGAGTAGTGAGTTATTTTGCCTGGTTAATCATGTTCTTCACAATATCACGTTGGTTACAGTATTCTTGCCGATGTACTCCAAGTTTCCATTGTCACGCCATCTTGCTCGTTGACGGCGGATTTTCCTTGCACACGGATATCATCATTGAACCAGGGGATTCAGATTGTAGTTTAACAGTTCGAGTTTTTGCAGGAGCATGATCATCCAAGATGTTAGGACAGTAGATTCAAATAGACTGACACAAGAATCCAGCTCACCATCTTCAAGGTTTACATTTTCCAGTTGAGATTCAACATCATGACATAAATCTTTAATATTTACTTTTTCCAGTGGCGAGTAGTTACAGAAATGGTAGGTATGGGAGGTTTTAAGGTTCAAATTTACATGATTGCATAATGATCAGATAAGCCAGGATGAATAGTTATATTCAGGATAAGAGGTGAAGTATTTTCATCGCTATCATGAGGTCAAGACAGTGGCCATACCGATGAGTGGGTGCTGTGATGTGCTGTATAAGTCCATGAGCAGAGATATAGATCTTTAAACTGATTTGCAAATTGTTTGAAATAATGTCAGATATGGGTGTAAGAGAAAATCGACAATTAATTTTCAAATTCCTGCAGAAAACTGGAGAAGTTTATGTTTATCATCACATCCCTTTCTGGTCGATAAATATTAACAAGGCGAACAGATCTAGAGTTGCACGTTACCTCAGCATGCAGAGATTTAAATGTTATAGGTAGTCAATGTTAACACTTTTCATACTGACAGATAAACTGGATGTAAAGAGATGCAAACCTCCACGGTCTTATTGTTCTGGGGATATGATGGAGAGAGTAGCCAGCAGGAGTACACTCCACGGGTAGCAAGTCATCATCAGGTTTAAACCATGTCTCGTTATGGCAACAAGATCCAAATTGTTTTAGTACAAAGTCAACAAATTCATCCGATTTGTTACATATGGATTGAGTGTTCAAGACACAGAGGTGAAGTTGACTCATCGTGAACATTTGGAGTTGAAGTTATGCCAATGTCTTGTTGATGGGTTGAGTTCACTGGGGTTGGAGGCTGGAGTGCTAGTTGTGTAACGTCTGTCCATTCTAGCGACCAGCTTTTTACCTCTGTGGCGGTATGTTTGGGGTTGATTAGCAAGTATTCCAAGACAGTTCAATTGACTCAATGCTGAGTAAGATAAAGCTACATCAGTACATGGAGCATTCTAAGATTGAGTGTTCATTCGGCTGTAGGAAATTTTATGGAGCTGAGTGGCATTTGTGGTGTGTTGATCAGTGTTTCAGGGTTTGGGTTTATGTCACCAGAAATTAAGAGTTCAGGTGAAAGGTGGCAGATGAATTATCATAGTATGATATAGACGTCTCAAGAATTTAAGATGGATTGAGGTGAACAACCTGAGATTCCATCTACTGATGAGTCATTGAGACACAATGGTCTGGATAGCAGGAGTAGAATAAACAGGATGTAGAACTCCATTGTCTGATCGGTTGTTCCAAACAAAAAGGCTTGTGGTCAAGCTACAGGTTAAGCACACAAGAACCATGGTCACAGTCAGAACACGTGGTCTGGACATGTACAATTGCTCAGCCATAGTACTACATGGCTAAGCTTTCCCATGAACATTATTCACAACCAACATGTAAGTGCTGGAAGTGGGTCTGACCACAATGCAACTGCAGGTTAGAATATTTCATAAATTTCAATGAATTCATTAATACTGATAACGACAATTATGAGTGCAGTATAGTGGTAATTTGCAATGACTTTTTGAATGTTCGTTCCACTGCAAGTAACTCCAAAACTTGTGTTTACAAGAACACTTTACCATTGTATCCATAATTGAGTGATAATTTGCTTTTTCTGTTTTGTTTTGTTTCTGGTTAGGGGACATGCACCTTCATCTTAGCCATGCAGCAACTGGACGAGAAAGACCAAATACTTGAATAAACTGTTGAATCTTGAGTGACATGTTGACATATAATACATGTGTGTTCAATAGAAAGCACTGCAACTTCACACACTTTGAATGTCCAGCAGCAAATCCAATATTGCAATGGAGAATCTATAAGATATACAGTATGCCAAAGGACTGCCCCACTGTGAATAAAATACAGTTTGTGTCTTAGACATAATTAATTCCCAATCAATGGATTACAGACTTCCAGTTGTCCATTTTCAGTTGCCAAACTGTAAAAATATTGTCCAAGAAAGGAATTTGGAAAGATTGTTTACTAGCAAAAATCACAAACCTTGGATTTCTTAAATATCAGAAATGTAATATAAACTTTTCACTAATGCACAAACTGTATTTTATTTCATGATCGTGAAATTTGTTAATATAATGAGCGTTCCATCATGCACTGATCAACCTTGTCACTTCAAAACAAAAGAATTAACAATTGAAATGCCAGCTCAACACCATAATAAGTCTGGGCTGGAGGGTCTAGTCGCATCTCTCCCCATAACACCACGATATTTTGTTCCTTGGATGTCCCAAACGAAAAGTTGTTAATATTGAAAATTTGGGTTGCACATTTGTTGCTCTTATAGAGCACGATATTTCAGTAGGGAGTGGAAGAAGATCAACATTTGCCATTACTCCATCATGCCTTTCACCTATTATCATGAACTGGACAATTAATGTGTCATATGTTCTCATGAAATGACCACAAAGGGTGTATATGTATCGAATATTATGCATATTTTAATTATTTTGATTTCTCATAAAACCAAATGACCTTATGAGATATTTTTCTGAAAATCCCAATAATTAAAATATGCATAATATACATGCAATTATAGTGCCCTCTTGTGGTCATTTTCATGACAACTGATGATCATGACACTATGACTGAACATTAATTGTACCATTTTTACATGATAAAGTATGTTTGATCTTCTTCCACCCTAGTGCTAAGAATTATCAGTAGTTCATATATGGGCAAACAAATAGTGGACCAGAACAGATATGCAACCCAAAGTTTCAATGTTATTTTTCGTGTTTTGGACATCCATAGGAACAAAAATATCGTGGCAGTGGGTTATGGGGTGTACGGACCCCTCAGCCCACAGACTAATGTTGATTTAAGAATTCAATGTATGCTATGTAACGATGCTATGCTATGTAACATAACCAAGATAACTAACATAACCAACAAGCTTACATCATCATGTAAAGCCTGTTAGTGTGCTATTGATATTTTTAAGGTGTACTTGTAGTGTAGAGCCTAAATTGGACCTCAACATACATACAAACGGTAGAAGACCTCAAAATTAACGGTAGATGTCATTAGCTTTCATACAAGGTATATTATCTAATTAGTTCACCACTTAGATTCAAGGTACTTCATACAATGTAGCTTAAGGCTTAAATGCTGATCTTGTTGTTACATGGACCAGGTTTTATTCCAAGACAAAACTTTTTTTTACTGGAACACTAAAATAATTCGAGGCAATACAGTAATTCACTGTACAGGAGATAGTTTAACTTAATATATATAAATTAAGATCAAATCTGAACACCCCAGTGGTTCTCTTTGTAATGTTTTCACCTATAAATCAAACAGTGTTCAGCTAATTGCTCTCCTGCAATGTGTAGTGAAACATGCACCCAGCCTATTGGTCAAATATGTATCTCTCTTTTCTTCAAGTATTCCATTGTAGAATATGAATCTTAAAGCATCATTGTTTAGGCATTAAATAAATGTACATGTATTATTAGATATAACTAAACATCATTCTGTCCTAACACTACTTATTTTATTAAATGGGCGAACCATCAGCTAAGGTGCGTAAGATACAGTTCTCTCATGAGAACATTTTGAGACATTATAGTCAGTCTGTGGAACAATACGTCATGAATGGCCCAAACCATTTCCCAGACTTACTCTGTTGCTACATGTATACCAAGACAACCTCTATGCACAGTTTACATATGTACATTAAATATGTACTGGACCTTAGACAGGTTTCTTGTTTTAACCGAATGATTTTGAAGGTGACTTATGATAAAATGAAAGTCACTATTAATCCTTTATTTTAATGTCAGTGTTAATGAGAAAATTATTTTGTGCGTAAGGGGTAGTCTTTTATCAATTCGAACTGAAAATAATAATCTACTATCTTCAGCTTTCACTAAATTATACATACTAAATTTATTATTTCATTATTTATGAACTATTATTTTGAATGACCAATCCAATGCCTCACCTGTAATATTAGCTATACATACTTATGAATACACAATCAACCTTTGAAAATATTGAAGAGATGTTTCTTATTCATTCTAACATGGAATAAGAAAGATTACCCTTTCTAAAGCCAGTATTCATCATTGGTAAAATGTCTGTAAATGCATCCATACTATATAAAAAATCAACTTATGACAGTTTCATTGTGATGTCAATAATAGCATTTTGAAATTTTATAATTTTACTAAAATTATAGCACCTGAAAGAAATATATCAACTTTACACTTTATGTTTTAGATTACCAATAGTGTATACATGCTTTAAATTAAATTTGGAAGTTTTTGTAGGAAAGATTGATACCATCATTATTTGTTTAATTACCTATATTATTAATAACTATTTTACAATTTTTCAAATATTCCCTTTCTACTAGACAGTTTACTGACAGAGAAACGTAACCCAACTCACACAGCTCAAATCATGTGCAAGGAATATTAAGTAGGTGAATGTTCATTGTCATGGCTTCCTTTACTTATAAAACTCTTTAATTCATCCAATGTACCAATCCCCACATAGTCGGGTAATTTATCAAATTATTTTAAAGTAATTCAGATAACATGATCTTAACTTTTCCACTGTTTTTGCAAAACAAAAAATACAGCAATAAATATAAAAGCATCCTTAGAATAAGGAATTAGAGCCTTCAAAGCAGAAGTCTTACAAGAATGGTCATCAGTTTGTTTGCCAAACAAGCTGGTGACATGTCTCAAGGCCTGGAATGTTGCCAGGGTGAAGAGTTCTAGGACATTGTATGATGGAATTTAGCATTTAGAAGCACCATATGTTGTTACATGTACATTCTATGAATAAGGCAGATACTCGAGCAGAAAAATGATAACACATTTCCTCACAGTAAATACTATGGGCCCAGGAAGAATGAGAAAGTACCACACAAAGTGGTGTGGCAAATGGTAAATTTCTGTTAACTAGGCAACAGGTGAGTCATTCCAATTAAGGTCCAAAGAAACAGCATGGAGATGGAGATATAGGGCATGATGAAGGTCTCTCATAAGAAACTAGGCCAGCAGCTGGTTCAAGGATAAGTTATAAAGGAAAATTCCAAGTTGGAATGGCACCACTACAATGGTGAGCAAACCTGCTAACACCTTAACTAACTGAGAAGTCTCCCAAGAAATCCTCTGCCCTGTCCAGTGTAGAGTGCTTAAACTTGATGGAATATCACTCAAATGTTTCCAAAGAAAATTTACCTCGACATTGAATTCATCAAAGAGAAAACAAGTCTAGCTGCTTACTGGAAGTGATGTCCTTGAAGCCATTTGGGTGATCATTCTCAACTTCCAGGAAAGTTAACCCAGCAGCATGTTAGGTGGAGTGTCGTGGCCGAGCGGTCTAGCGCACCGAATTCAAGTTCTGGTGTTGCCAGCAGCAGGGTGTGGGTTCGAGCCCCGGTCGTGACACTTGTGTCCTTGAGCAAGGTACTTAACCATAATTGCTTCGTCCTTCGGATGGGACGAAAGCCGAGGGTCCCGTGTGTTGTGTAATGCACGTAAAAGAACCCAGGATACTTATCGTAAAAGTGTTTCTGGTTTAGCTCCGAATAGGCAACTAGATTGATGTCGCTTTATAAATTCAGATTGGATTGGATGTTAGGTGGTCATTTGTGAATCAAACAGAATACTATCATCTCTCCTAAAAGGTTCCATTTATAATCCTGGGTGGAGAGAAGCAGTTTATGGTAAAGGTAAAGTGTTATGCTGTGGACACAAGAGCAACAACCATCCTGGCCTGTCAAGGATTCACATGCATATTTAGCACACTCATCAGCTACTAAAACATATCAGATGCACTAAACCAATCAGCTATAATACTCCATGTTATACATGTATAACTGTATGTAGTGTGTGGTCATCTCTTTGGTTTCTTACTCACAGTTGCAATGTGTGGACCAAATGCATGGCCAAATTCTCCTCTTTATAGCATAACCGCAAATGAAATATGTGAATATACAAATTATGAGGAATTCAAAACAAATTCTAATATTCAATGATCAAGGAAAATGAGTCACATGTCTGCCCCTGGTCAGTGTAAGGTTTTGCATAGTTGTTTCACTATTCACATCCCAATGTCTGTTATCTCTTGATTTATATTTGTTTTGTTAAGAACATCTTTGTGAAGAATGCATGAAACTTGTAATGATAAGTCATGCAAAATGATGTCAATACCTATTTCCTTCTGCAGGTTGAACATTTGAGGGTTTCTTTCCGTTTGTTTCTATGATGTGGAATGTTGGCATCAATTTGGGGTCACATGCTGCAAACAAATCAATACAAACATTTCAATGAAATAGGAAACTTTTGAATTATAACATCTTGGATAGGTCACAGAAAATTCTAGATTAGTGTGTCCCATAGCAAGGGTCTAAGCCCAATGACATATGGGATGCCAAATTAATATTATTTTGTGTCCCACAAGCATACACACTTCACGGGATAATGAATTTATGGTACAGCAAACTTCAAATTCAAGTAATCCACAAAGAAAACTGAATAGGTACAGAAATAAACGTTTGAGGAACTCAGTAACATTGACCACAAAAGGGGACTTCTTGATGACTGTACATCAAGCTTACCAATTATGCTTTCCATACTTGTTAATATCTTGGAGAAGCATTGATGAATTTTATCTTGCAAAACACAATACCAAATTGTCCCATAATGCAGCTATGACTTGTTGATTGAACAATCAGAAGAAAATTTATATTGTCAAAACGAACGTTAGAAATTCATTTATAATTAAAGTCCACCTACAATTAAGTCTCAAATACATCCAGTTTGTTTTGAAGGAATGTAAGAAGTACAACTGGTCCTCGACCTGCATAATTCTGTACATGTAGTAGTTTTGCTGAATGAATATCAATTAAGCTCAGCTAAATATCTGCTAAAACATCAACATAACTTATGCATGAAACCACTTTTTAAATTTATATGTTGAAACAATTCTAATTAAATCAGGCAGAGGCACTAAAATAATATTTCAAACCAGTGATCTGTCATGCTACATGTATATGGCAGTACAATGTACAAAATAATAACTCAAAACAAAAATATGATTGGTAATGGTATCAATCACAGAGAATCTTCCATGATTTCAGACTTTTAAGTATAAAATGTATATTATTAAGGAAATAAGAGGCGGTTTGAAACAAGCTTTTTTTTTTGCTGCTACAACCCCGCCTTGATTTCTGATTTAAATTCAACATTTGAAACATATTACTTTTTTTGCCATTATAACTGCCATGTGCATATTAATATATTGTATTCCACTGAGCCCACGCACAACATTTGACATATAAAATGGAGGGGTTTGAAGGTCAATACATTTTGGGGCAAAATCATTATTGATTTAGAAAATGCATTATCCCATTACCACCCCTCTGCTCTGTCATTTTAAGAAATATTATTTTGCTTATTATTGAAGAAAAAAACTTACCAATGGTTGTTCTTTAGTAGAATTAGTTAGGCAATCTTCTGCAGTGGCCCTATAAGAATTTCATCAAAGAATTAAATGTAATGACATTGGTATTAGGTATAAAGGCCATTGGGCCACAAGTATTTAGTTAACATAGTAATTTGTTCATAACCTGCCAAGTGTTTATTTTGAATGCTAAGTAAACAATAATGATATTGATTAGTGCAACATAGAAAACTGACTAAGTGATTTGAACTCATGACCTCTGTCTAATGTGCGGGTGTTACCACCTGAGCCATCCAGCCCTACTGTCAGTCTCATTTTGTTTTAAAATGTTTGTTTAGGGCACTTCATAAGTCAGAACCAAAGAATTCCATACAGCTACTTTTGATACCATATAATCAAATAAAGTTCAAGGAAACTGACTAGGAATATAAATTGAAGACTGACTAGTGCCTTCAAACAACTATATTGACAAAATAGACAGACCAACGACATAAGGCTAGAATGGCTCAGTTGAAGATTGCACATTCAAATCCCACTCCCGTTAATTTGTATTTGTTCACTACAATGTCAGTTTCCTTGCAGTTTATTTGATTTGATAATACTTTAGAGGTATTATCAACAGGATAATAGGTAATATCAATACAGCAAAATACAACTTCACTTTGTACAAATCTCGCATTCTGAAGGAATGTACACTTAGGAAATGATAAACATGATTAACACATATTTTCTATTTGCTGAATGTTACATCACTGGAATGTGTTTCATATAAGAAGATGTTACAGGTCTCCAAGATGATAGGGTCTTTTTATCGGTCAAGCAAATACTACTGACCCTGAGACCATCCTCTACCTCTACAAAGTCAAGTGGGGCCAAGATGGAATATTGTACCACATCTGGACAAGTGCCTGCAAAGCATCACTATCTGTTCTTGATAGACTGCAACACCGCATAAAGGACAAGTTGGTGAAGACTTTTTCCTCTTCAACCTCTTCATCGTAGGAATGTAGCAGCAGTGATGTAGTGCCTTGATACTGAGCCTTTGGTGCCTTAAGGCTTGATTTAGGGCCTTGGCCTTAGTAAGGCTTGAGGCAAAAGTTTGCAACTTTGGACCTTGCTCTTAAGGCCCATCGATTTTGAATTTTCCAGGTAAATTTGTTTGAAATTTGCTTTCTACAAATACAACTTAGTCAGCTGTCTGCAAAGTCTGAGTATCTAATTTAATCATTTTTTACCATGGAGGGGGGAAAAACCCCCTAGATTTGTGTGTTGACACACTTTCATTTTTACTCCTTTTTGTTACCATGATAGTACTTTTTGCTGTTTCCCCCAAAACAAAGCTATAATAATTGTTGGTATACTTGTACTTGTGGGGCAGAGATATAATTATATTAACTTGCATACAGTTATATGGGGTAGATGGGAACATCATCTGATTCGCAGGACTCTTTATTTATTTATTTATCGTATGGTTCATCAAAGTTAACATGACAAGGTTAGGTTATGGATCCAGTTTAATACAGACTGGTCGAGTTCAGTTAAATTTCCATCACATCTGTAAAATACAGTCATGAACGATGTGATGTACAGTCTGGTCATCATGACACAGGTACATTTAGCGTTGTCAACAACCCATGCGAGCATGTTATTCCAAATCGGCATGGCCAGTTCTTAGTCTGTTAAGTTTGACCCAACAGTGGCAAAATTGTTAATATCTGATTCTGATTCTGCACATATTCCCACTGGTTGGTGCCCAAGTCTTTGGTGCGACCCAAATGCTAATTTCTAGCAGTTGTGGGCTTGTCGATGGTAACGTTTTCTGATGGCACATGCAGTTGTGGTGGAGGTTTTGATTGGTGTTTGTAAACAGTTGATGAAGCAGATGGGAGTCAACCAGCGCACGTCCAAGAAACAGGTATTGGCTGACATCTCACTTCATAAGGAGCAATTCCATGACTACTGGAAGGTTTAGTGGTAGTTGATCTGATACATCCTGAGATGATCGATGGTGTTGTTACTACAATCTTGCTGGTGGGGGTGCTCCTTGCCTATCCGCACAGTACTCTGCAACAGAGTATACTAAAGCTATTGCTGAGATTAAAAACGTTGTAGTCTGCGCCGAGGGCTCAGTTGTCTAATAGACGTTGTGAGATGGCTTTTGATGTTGAGATCTGTCCAAAGTAACACCAGATACTTGGGGGAAAACATCATAAAGGGGTGGTTGTGCCATTGCAACACTTTGATTTTGTAGTTAGCCAGTCTAGTTGCTAAACAGTTTTGGGGATGTTAAGTCGGGTCTCCAGTTTTTGGAAAAACGCCTTAAGGATTCCATATCGGGTGCCAAGTGTTGTTTAAGCTTGTTAAAGTTTTTGGAGAGGTTAGGAGTGCTTTGTCATCTCGGAAAATATTTCTTTGAGACAGTGGTTGGTGGTCAGCAGTGTAAAAGTTGAATTAAATCGGTGCGAGCACTGAGCCCCGGATCTTTCAGGAAGCATTTTTACTGGTTTCTTCGCCAACCGTCATTGTAAAACTTCTCAGGTGATCATTGTCATGAGAAAGTTTACTAAGGTATTATCAGGTATGATTTTGTGTAGTTTAGGGCAAGAACCTTTATGCCATACCGTGTCATATGTTTCTGATAGATCGACCAGTACAGCACCATTTGAGACCTTTTGGAAGTTGTCTTCGGAGGTGTTACTTGGTCTGTTGTACAGCCCCCTGTACGGAAGACGGCCTGCTCAGGTGGGAGTTGGGGTCCACAATGGGGTTTGGGTACGATTGTATATTAGTCTTCCATCACTTTGTAGATTATGCAAGTAGGCTATTGGACGGTGGCTGCCGGTCTTGCCTTGTCCGTTTAGAATTCCCATTACTTTAGCATGTCTCCATATTTTGGGATTTTCTGAACTTTGATACAGGTGCTGAAGTAATCTAAAAAACCATTCAGGGGTTTTTGGTCCATGTTTTTTGAAAAATTCTGGGTGATATAGTCTGGTCTTTTTTAGGTAATCTATTTCAAAGGGCCCCAGAAAATAAAATTTTCCATGTTACATAATAACGGGAAAATCGTTAAAAAAACGTTTTAGACCCCCACTTTTGTTATAGGTTTAGAATTGCATCAGTAGGAAAAAATTTTTTTTGTTATTTTTAAAATGATCACAAGCCCTGAATTTCCAGTCAAAATTTATCTAAGTTTTTTTTTACTATGGATTTTATTTGGAATTTTTTATATTATTAAAAATTTTTTATACTTGAGGTTAAGCCTTGGCTTGGGGGAAAAAGCCTTGCCTTGAGGGACAAACCTTTTGCCCCAACATTTGGGCCACCCTTTTCCTGTTCTCTTTTTACATTTGCTCGGTAGTCCCTTTTAAAGCGTTTTCCCCATGTTCTTGCTTTAAACAAGGGTGAACCCTCCTATCTTGACTCAAAAATCAAGGTAAGTTCCATTTGGATAGCTTTTTCCCCCAGAACAATAAATGGAATCCCTTCCTTTGTTGTTTTCCCCCCAAACCCGATCTTAAAACATCAAAAAATGTAATTTTGTTAAAATGGGGGATGACATATCGCAAGAAACCCCCTTATTTTAAGTCTTTTGGGCCCCTTTTTAGGTGACTGACAGAAAAAAAAAAAAATTTCAACTTTTCCTTTTAACATTATACCCCAAGGGCAATTATATTAACACAACAGCGGGGATGAGAGGACATCCTTTTTGCTCGGTCATACAACGGGAAAAACAAAAAGCCTGGAGACCCAGGAAATTTTGCTTTAAGTTTTTTATGGTTTTTTGGGACTTTTCAACATTGGAAACTTGAATAACCCCAAAAATAAGTGATAAAGCATGTAGTCAAAAAAAGTGTTACTTTTTAATACATGGTGTCAGAATTGTCTCATTTTTCTTTTTCCCAAAAAATGGGAAAAAAAAATGTAAAAAATCAAAGAAGGATCTGAAGGAACTTAGTCAACGCATTTTAAAAGGGTCTAGTATTTTTAATAACTGAATCCCGTTGATGTACATGCCCAAGTCCCAAGAAAAATTCAGTGCTTCAAAACAAAATATCTGCGTATAGACTGCTTTTAAAATTCAATGCCATGTTAGAGAGTCGATTGTTTGAAATTTAGGTGAATGTTGAAAAAGGGGAGATGGGGAAAACTTGGTCAAAACGGTAAAAAAGTATGAAACCAAAAAGTATACACATAAACCCCAGATACTGTCATTAGATTTCCCCAAAAGTCAAAATGAATTGAATTGTTGAACAGATGTCCCTGGATGGGTTGGTTCAACACCACCAAGTATACATCCCAAAAAGAACCCTTTTAAAAACCCACAAACAACCATATCCTATTATTTTTTTGCCCGATTATTGTTTTTTTTAAATAATGGTATTAAAACATTAAGCTAATCCCAAAAGTCAAGTTGTGTCTGTGTAATAACCCCCGGTAATTTGGTCCCCCAAACCACAAAGTAACCCCCCTTTGAGTCATAGGTAAAACAGGTAATCCAAAGGTTCTTGAAAGACCAAAGTCAGCGTAAGAGAAAATAGGGAAAAGATTAAATAGACGGGGAAAATTAATGAAAATTAGAACCAAAGGCATGAACCAAAAATTCATGTTTAAAAAAAAAAATTTTTAGCCCAAATGCACTCAGCCTGTAACAGTAAAACAGAGTTCATCACCAGGTCCCCAACAAAATGTTTTTGGACATTTTTTAAAATTTACCTGTGGGGAGGTTAAAACCGGTATAAATTCCCATGAAAACGATAAGGTTCAATTTAAAAATTTTTTTACTAAGTATTTATTGAAAAAAACCCCGTTTTAAATGTTAAAAATTCAGAGTTTCAATGGTTGGGCATTTCATAGTCCATTTAGCGAAACCCAGTAGCACAAAAAATAAAAACATAAAATTTCAGCAGGTTGTGTGTCACACTCCCCCAAAATTTAAATGCCATGTTTTGTTGTAACAAGGGCCAAAACCCTAAAAACAAAGCTTTTAAAAAAATCTTGGGATTATTTCATTAAAAAATTAGAAAAATTAAAATTTATACCCACAAAATATTTTTTTTCTGTACAAAACCCCACAACAAAAAGGAAAAATTAAAAAAAATCAGTAAATTATTCTTTAAAAAAAATTTAAATTTAAAAACATTTGTTGGTCACCTAGGGGGAAGAAGGGTTAAAAATTTGAAAAAAAAAAAATCAACCTCAAATTTTTGGGTTAAATTTTGCTTTTTTTCAATTTTTTCCCACTTAAAGTTGATTAACACAATTGATCATACCCCTGGAGTTTATGAAACTTAACCAGAAGGTTTTTATAAGACGCACTTTAAAACTAAAGCACCATGTAACTTGTTCCCCGGGGTTATTCCCAAACCTTTAAGTCACAAAATTTAAAATTTTCCTTAAATCCCCAAAAGATGACCCGTTCAGTTTGCGATTCAAAAAATTGGGGGGCAACGCTTAAATTTCGCTAAACGCGTGGTCGACCCGTTTAACTTTCTTGGGGGTAGGTGTCATGGGGTTTTTTTCGCCGCCACAGAGATTTTAAAAAAAGAGCACGGAGAAAGAATTTTAAAAGGGCAACCTTGCAGAATTTGATGACGGAAACTTACCTATAGATTGACAGAAGAGACCGGTGTTCTATTTATCGTTTTTAAAAAGGATGAAATTGCATCCAGACCAACAAGTGTGCCATTCTAAATAAAGGATTAACCGGTATTTTGCCTGTGGGACTTTTGGAACAGTAGGGGAAAAATAATTTTTAATTCGGGATCAAGGATTGTAAAAAAAGGTTTTAAAAGTCGTCAAAAAAATTGGTGATACACAAAGTATATATAAATGACTTTAAATTTTATAACATTTTCTTTGACTCCTTTTATGTTTTGAGGCTTTCCCCCCTTCATCTTGTTTTCTTTTCCCTTTTTGGAGTTCCATCCCAACGACACGGAAACTGAGCATTCAGCATCAAATTTGCCAGGATTTGCTTTACTTTAGACGCACGTTTTTTTGATGAGAAACGGGTCGGAAAATACCACCATTTCCCCCTCACATAAGAAGAATTTTTCCAAAAATTTGGGTTTTGGCTTTTTTTAGGGGACAAGTATAGAAGACATTAGACATTAAACTCTGGTTTTTGTCCGGGGGTTTTAAAGCCCCTAATAAGTGAGAGGGAAAGGGCGCGACTCAAAAAAAACCAATCAAAAAGTTTGGGGTGATGGGGATACGAAAAGGGGGATATGAGTTAATTGTTGGAGATTTTAGTTGGGGGTTTTAGATGGGAAATAGGTAGTTATGTCCCCTGTTAGGGGTGCTTACCCGGGGCAATCTTAATTTTCCCTACGGTTTTTTTTTAAAACCTCCGGTTTTTATAAAGCAACCAAGGTATCCCCGCGGACAAGTTACCCATACTGATGTTGGAATTAACTACTTTACCGAAGTGAGGAAAAATTTTAGGAGGTGCCGGGATTTGCGAAAATCGTTCCAAGTTTAAACTTTTTTTTTGGAAAAAAACCAAAAAAAACCAAACTTTGATGAAGTTCAATGTCAAAGGGATCCAAAGATGATCCCCCAAAAAATTCTCGCCCCCTTGCGACGATTTGTCCATTTACCCCAAAAGATTAACACAGCCACTCCGAGCTCCCTTTTTTGAAATGATTAGTTTATGTTCCCAAAAACAATGACCCGGACTTAAGACACCAGAGAGGTGTCTCAATTTAGTGGGGTTTGAGAGAACTTAGAAATAGTTGGGGAATTCACTTAATAGTACTTACTTAAAAACTTAGGCACCCTATTTTACTTGTTGCTTTAAAAAAGGTGTTAACTACCCATTCAGAAACATCTAACCCTGCTTATCTTGGTACCCCCCTTAAAACAAAACAGAATCAATAATTAAAATTAGAAATATTTTGAAAATGCAATGTCATCCTAAAATATCATTATGTTTTGAAAAACATGCACGAGCCCCAAAACACACAATTTCAACAGCCAAAACCCAAAAGGGGAACTTAGTGCACAATGATAGCTTAAAAAGGGTTTTTGTGAAAGTTTTCCCAAACCAATATGCTCTATTTATATAAAAAAGGTCTTAGAAAGAAATACAATTTTAAACAGAAAACGGGGAAAAGTTTTTGAGGAATCCTGTTTTATTTAATCAAATATACAGCATCGATGAAGGCCATGTCCAACACTGTGAAACATCCCAAGGGACCCAAACCGCGGGAATCAGCCCACACACACCGGGATACACACGCAAGCATTCGTGCTCGCTTCCTCAAAGAGCTTTTGAAAGGGTGTAAAATACCCCTCCGCTCAAAACAAAAACAAAATTACGGCTCAAAACTTTCACATATGATAGAAAAGAGGTGTAAATTCATTCAGACAACGCCTTACTTTTCAACTTGAAGATTTCAATTTAAAAACGGTGTTTCTTTTATCTCTTCGAACTTCCGGTTGAGAGAAGTTATGGAGATCGAAAATCGAGCAGCGTTCTAGCTACCGGGCTCAGTTCTGGTGTTAGCAGCAGAATGTGGGTTCAACTGCCGTGACACTTTTGTCCTTGAGCAAGACACTTAACCATAATTGCTTCTCCACCCAGGGGTTAAATGGGGACCTGTGAGGGCAGAGTTGGTTGATTAGGCCCATATGCGCCAATGGCAGCAAATTTAGCGTATACTCCCAGGAGCTGAGATGGTTTCAGGAATGATTTATGAGCCTTATGAGGGGTATAAATAAGCGCCTTTAGCACCCCTTAGGGGATACGCGGCTATATAAGTCCACTTATTATTATTATTATTATTAGCATGGGTATGTAAAGGAGCCCTTTTACTCAATAGGGGAAACCATGTCAATCACAATGACTCGGCCGGAGACAGCCCCAAGGGATGCCCTCAGAGCGCCAAAAGCCCGATCTCGAACACTTTGCGAAAGGCTGGGCGGACGAAATGGTTCATTCATAAAACCTAGGCTTCGCACGCATTTGATTGCTATTTTATGTACATTGTTGGATAGCTGAGACTATAAGTCAATGAGCTATTACAGTAAGATTTGACAGGTAAAGTAGTAAAAAAATTTTATTTAAAATTTTGATGTTTTTTGTTGCGGGGGATGCCTTGTACGTGTGGCGGCCCTTTGTCAAGACATGTACAAAATGAAAACCCTACTTAAAGTGTCGTGATTGTCGGAACAACAGCATAAACATGGTAAGTGGATAAGAAAGTTTCCCAAAAAACGATCATATAAAAGAGCCAATTTCACAGTGGGAACATTCTTTATTGCAGCTGTATTAAATACACTTTAGTTCCAATTGTCCGCAAAGTAAACATTACAATGCAGCTAATAATTTGGGGAGGGTTGGCCTTCTTTCGCCCCATCGTGAAACAAAACTCTGTCTATTGTGTTTTGTTAATTATGGTCAATATACTACATACATCATTGTCAAACTATAGTTCGCTCCCCCAACACTCCACTGAATTTATAATTAGCATTCTGTTGCCTGAAGGGTTTCAATGATTTTTGTAAGTTTTGAAAATAAAAGTGCATGACACCTTAGTTCCCCGCTAGATTTAAGAAAAACAAGCGGGCTTAAGTAAATGTTTTGTGAATACTACTAGTCAGTTAGGTATTTAAGGGGCTTACAATTTGTGACTTAGTAGTTTATGAATACACCCATATGCCCAAATAAAAAGACATTGTATGTACATGTTTCTTTTAATTTACACCTAAACAATGCCCAAAGCACTTGAGTACTGACCCATTTGAGACATCCTTTGTCAGTAAGGAGAGGTTAGGACACCCTTGAGATTTTTATGAATGATGAAATTGTCATGGAGATCCCTAGTCCATTTAACATCTGTAGAGCAAACATTTCACCTGGGCCCCAGGAATGGAGAGGCATGTTATCAAGTAAACCTGTTAGGTCCTGCTCACAGACATCATCAAAGGAATATGCTAGCAAAGTAAAACACAATTATTCATTGATACATCTAACGATATACCTGTACATTAGTTTTTATTGTAGGCATTTCAACTAAAATGGAAACTTATGCTCTTTTCACAAAATGAAAAAAATATTTTCCCTTTGGGAGAAATTTTCTCAATGTTTGAGAAAAACAAATGAGTTTTGGAGAAAGGACCCCAATGTTTGAGATGTCCTATTCCTTGCAAAATGTTCTCAAACACGAGATATTTTTTTGGGAGGTCCCCCCTACCACAAAATCTACGCTAGTGGAATTTTTCTCAGGAACCACACTGACACCCTGTGCAAAGTGGTCATACTGCACATGCGTGAAGACCCATCGCGCGCATTGACGAGCACTGCACTTGTATGTACTGTACAATAGCGGGGGTGGCCGAGATGATAACGCACGGTATCAATATGCACAACATGGGGTCCTTCATGATCGCTCCACATTTTTATGTTCTCAAACAATTGTCATATGTTTTCACTCATGTTTTCGTATTAGGCTCAGATATCAGCACACTAATGCTGAAATGTTATTTTTCCCCTTTTACAGAATTAGAGTTATGGTATCATTTTTCCACTTGAACAACTTTTTGTGGGCACAGATTAATTTGTGAGACCATCATGATCGCTTCAATTTTTCTACTTGTTTTTAAAAACGTTATCAACCATTTTTGGCTTTAACCCTAGATATCGTATTCATAACTTTAAAATGTTAAGGCGTTCTTTTACAGAATTAGAGTTATGATATAATTTCTTTGTCGTTATAGATTTGTGTGTAGCAAATTTAAATGAACATATTGATGGGCATGACAATTTTATTAATGTGTACTACAGAATGTTGGTTTTATTTGGTGTCATGTGAAATTTTATAAAGCAGTCACCATGGATGATAAGATAAACAACTCGCCGTAAAATTCGCCTAAGGAATCTATTTTTTTTTGGTCATAAAAAGGGCTTTTTGTTAAGAAAACTAGAGGCCATGGCCCTCCATTGCCCCAGTTTTGGGCCTTTGGTTTCCATAGACATTCTGAATAATGGAAGCACCTTTACTATGAAAGAGTGGCTGCCCTATAACAATGAAATTCCAGGCCTGTAATATTATCTTCGTTCTTTAGACAAGCTTCACAGGCTAAGGGGAGGGGAACATTGCTATTTGATGGTGGATCCACGGGGCTGGTAAGGCATTATTTGTGCTACATCATGTAATAATAATATAATAATAATATAGCATGCACATATCCACTCTCGGCCAGGCGCGGAGTGTCGTCGAGGTCAGCAATCGAACTCAAGTTCTGGTGTTGCCAGCAGGGTGTGAGTTCGAGCCCGTCGGACACTTGTGTCCTTGAGCGGTACTTAACCATATGCTTGGCCCTTCGGATGGGACAAAAGCCGAGGTCCCGGGTGTTTTTAAAAGCACGAAAGTGATTGTCGTGCGTGTTCAGCCCCGAACCAAGTTCGGGGTGTTGCCAGCAGGGGTGGGGGTTTCCCCGAGCCCCGGCCGGACACCTGTGCCCTTTGAGCAAGACACTTTAACCAAAATTGCTTCTCCACCCAGGGGTTAAATGCCCCTTTGGAAGGCAGAGATGGTTTGCTCTATCGCTAGAAATGGCAGCAATGAGCTGTATACTCCCAGGGAGCTGAGATGGTTTCAGGAATGATTTATGACCCTTTTATGAGCCTTAGAGCAGGATAATAATAATGCGTTTTGAGCTCACTTAGTTGGTGGATACGCATACTATATAAATTATACATTATTATTATTATTAAAGAAAAACATGAATACAAACAATAACAATGATAGCATAGAAAGAAAAAATATTTGATACATGTACAATGTAATTACAAATATACATCATCTTTAAAGAATGGACATAAGATGAGTTTAACAGTTTAATTAAATCTAGTTATACTATGACAAGATGTGAGTTTAGTTGGGAAAATGATTCCAGAGTCTCGGGGCCAACAGAAGAAGACCTATCATCCCAGGTCCATTTTGAAGTTGGTTCTTTAGGGGTGACATGTTGCTGGAGGCAAATTCGTGGGTGGAGTGTGTTACATTTAAGCAGCCGAAATATAAATTGGGCAATGTTATTAAAAGATTTGAACAATTAGCATAGTTAAAAACAATTTTCAGAAACAGAAGCCAGTGCAGTTCTTCAAGATTGGGGATATGGCATGACTTTCTGGACAAAGTTACAACATGAGCTGCTTTTTTTGTATTGCTGAAGACTTTGATATTTGATTCTGGGTAGACCGAAGGGAGAGCATTCGTAACCAGTTCTCCAGCAATGAAATTCCATGGTATAATAATTTATGAATAGACAACAAATACTGATTGTTACCGTCAAGGTGACTGCCAACTACTACCTCCTTAATTCAACAACATTTTCATGGTGCAAGTTGATCAACAAATTAATTTACGTAAACCACTGATGGAAGGCCTAAAAATGAAAACAAACAGTACATTAACAATTATTTGTTAATAAATATAATTTATTAGAATGAACAAATACATTTTTGACTGATGGGATTTGAACCCAAAGGGCCTGGGGTTGACTAACAACATTAAGGTTGGCAAGCTGGGTTTCATGTAGCTCAGTTGGTGAGCATGTTCCAGTCATCCAATGATACAGCTTTAATCTATACTCTGTTCACTCACTGTAAGCCCCATGCCCAACCTTTTTTTTAATTGTACATTCTGACAGATATTTCAGACATGGGGGATCATTGGCCCCCCCCTTTTTGTATTTGTATTTTTAGCAGATTTCATGAAACTTTGTAGTTTAAAAGTTTGATTTATAAATTATAAGCATACTCTATAGTCCAGAGGGTATAGACTTGTACAACCATCTTTTTATCTCCATGCATCTTTCAAGGCAACAACTTTATCTGTATGTGTGTCTCTTGCTCTATCTGTCAATCAAGGTCAATCAAAACAAATAAAAATCAGTCAAAATTACAAAAAAACACAAATGATTATCAGAATATGTTACCCAATTTACCTAATATTATATTTCATTTTATTGCATACATGATCAAATACATTATATGCTTCAAGACTTTCGTTGCATTGATGTTCTGTCCAGGACTGCTTTATGCAAAATTTGCCCCAAGGTTTTTGGTCTGTCACCCGATGGGTTGGGGATTGCTTTTTCTGAATTTTGTTTACCAGGTGTTAGGTATTGACCAATGGGGCTTTAATGGTAAGTGAAACTTGGGGTTGGCGCCAGATTAAAAAAAAAAAAAAAAATTAGCCACCATGCAAAAAGGGTTTGTTCATTCTCGCCTGTAAAACAGGGTAGTTATTATAATAGCTGGAGGATAGACATACTGTGGTATACTGTTTGAATTGAAAGGCCTTGTAGGCCTAGGGCATAATAGTACCAAAAGGTATGACATTGTCTTGTTTTTTTATATCTCCAGCGGGTTTTTCATAACCTGTAATTGCTTTGAAATAACTGTTTTTGTGCGCTTTGACTCAAGCCCGGAGTCGACAAATCATTGGAAAGCTTGTGTTTTCTTGAGGCCCATTTCACGAGAGCTCCACGAGTCCACGTCCCAGACATTAAACAGTGAAACATCATTAATGCTGAATGTACTAGTATCTTTAGAGTTAGAACAGCCTTGTTTCAATTCTACAGAGGTTTTCGAGCCTGGAATGGTGGTCAAAAAACAGGGATATTTTACAAGCAATGTTTATTGCCGGTTGAGTAGCTTAGGAGTTGCTTTGAACCGCTTTTCTGTGGCAACGCCGGGTCATTTAGGGCCCGGGTTAGGCCCCGCGCCTTAGGGTTATAGGCCAACATTGGTTAAGTAACATTATTTGTATAAACTGCTTTGAACTGTTTTTTGGATCACTGTTTTGACTTTGATACTTTTTTGAGCCACTAATGTTAGAGTCTGTGGGGAACCGATATTGTGTTCAAGTGTCATGCCCCAAAGTTCCCATCAAGTCGGATGGATCCGAACATTGTTATGGGGACCAGCCTAGCACTGCTTATGAGGTGGGCCACTGCAAACGGGAGCGCCAACCTAGCATCCCCCGTCCACTCAAGCAATGCCACTTGAAACACATGCAGCGCCACACCATCCCCAAATGGGTGGTCAAGGGTGTTGTGGGGGAGTCTGAAATGTGCCCCACCCTGTTCCTGTTGGAAAAATCAGCGTAGGACTATCTGTGTTGAGGAAATAATGTGATGGTGCTGGGCTAGCAGGCTCATACTGGCCATGTTGGGGCACTCCTGCGGTAGGCACAGGGGGGCAGGTGTTTGTCCTCCAGCAGCGGCGTAGCCAGGACTTTTTTCATACAGGGGCATTGTTTTCAGTGGGGGGGCCCCGGGGGCGGGTTTTTTTTCCCCCCTTTTTTTTTCCCCGTTTTTGGGCACTATGAGAT
>CM055823.1:21978497-22097380 GCA_029582265.1 Zoroaster sp. YZ-2022
A
Source organism: Zoroaster sp. YZ-2022 (assembly GCA_029582265.1). Taxonomy (NCBI): domain Eukaryota; kingdom Metazoa; phylum Echinodermata; class Asteroidea; order Forcipulatida; family Zoroasteridae; genus Zoroaster; species Zoroaster sp. YZ-2022. Next base: position 21,978,499 of record CM055823.1, read on the forward strand.
CAAAACATTTAAAAATCTAGCGAGCGTATTAGCTAAACTCGGAGAAAAGCTTTAGCCGCTTTACCGGCTATTATAGGATCAACAGTAAGTTGGCTATTTAAAAACAGCTTCCAACATTGTCACGTGGACGGCAAAACATTTATGGCTAGCTTTGACGGGGGTTGGAGTTTTAATTTTAACTTACATGCAGAAAAAACTCTAGCGGCGCTACGCTAAAATAGCAATTCATAAATCATAACACCGAGTCCACTTAAAATCGCAAAACCAATAATTAAAGCATTTTTTTCTTCTTGGTGGCTGTCGCGTGATTCTTTCAAAGAGTCTTGGGTTATTGTAGAGGGAGATTCTAGATCATTAGATTCTTTTACAGCTTCGCTAGCGTGCGCTTGCGCGGCGGAGCGCTTAGCGGTTAACGGCGACGTTGATTGTAAAGGTAAACGATTTGTATCTAAATTTGAACCTAGAGATAAATCACTCGTCGCGATTAATATATTATTGTTGTATCCTGCATACGTGCCTATTCGTAAAAATTCATATCGCTCGGCATCATGTATAAATTTTCTCCGATAGCAAAGTTTAATTGAGAACGAGCGTATTGTAAATTTGTAAATCGACCGGAGAATCAATCTCAGCATCCACTATATTTATAAATTCACGCTGCGCGTCTAAACCGGTGCCGGGTGTAAGAAATCCACTTTTAACTCGTACTTGAGCTCCCAATAATGCGTAAACGTAGGTTCTTATAGAGTCCTTCTTATAGAGTCGTTTAAATAGTATACATTTAGTCCACGCTGTTGCAACGCGTTCAGATTGAGAAATGTATTCAACAACGTACGAACCCCCAATATCATTAACGCTATTCACTTTATCAAGATTAACATTTTCTTTATCAAAATCCATCCTTGCTTTGTTTTGGTGAAACAAAGTTGAATTGTCATAGTTTTTCCCTGGCACTGGAATGTAGCCGTAAATATTCAAATAATAAGCCGTTCCCAATCCATTAGAGTTTTTATCTACTCGTTGTTTCCAATTATCTGATATTGCGAGGTGAAATTCATTACATAGTCTATTGTACGCGCGTCATAAAAATTTGAAAAAGATGTAGGACAGCTCATTTCTTTGAGCATTCGTCTAACTTGATAATGCACGTGAAATCTAAAAAAAACTACGAATCATCAAGTTTGAATGATTTAAATGTTGATATCCCACGCCGCATCTCGTTGTACGTTACAACATTTATTTGATTTTGATAAAATTTTAGCGGGTTAGAATGCCAATCATTTACAACATCGTTGCTATCAACGTGAGGTAACGTATATTTTTGAAATGGATTAACGAGTTGTACGTTAAAAAACTCGTTCTCATTGATGTAAATTTTTATACTCGTCAAATCGCTAGCGTTAAAATTCTGAGGCGCGTTAAAATTTCCAGATTGCTTATATGGAAATGAAAAATTTCTCTGAAACGCTAATGGAAACGTCATTTTATTATATTAAAATTATAAATTTTTAATAATAAAATGTATCATACCTTTGAAATCGAAATTGAAAAAAAATGGTGGGTCGGTTCAATTAAACGACGTCATCGATAATCGCGAGGGTAATCTTGCGATATCATTACATAGCGTAAACATTTGGGTGGGATATTACAACGTGCGTAAAAAAGAAAGAATAATTTATCGTACGATGGGTGAGCAACAAGATGTCGTAAAGTTTACCGAACCGGGACTTTACAACATTAATGAAATTATCGATATTATAGTAAAAGATACGCCTTGGATCACTTTCGCCATCGATAAAACAACGGGTGTTTTCTTGCTAAATTTGATTCAAGGCAACAAATCCGTCAAATTTACATCCGGGTTAGCTAATTTACTCGGGCTTCACAACGAATTTCTAACTGTGGGAGAATATAGTAAAAAATTGATGTACAAATTTTTTTTAAATTCTATAGCCTACATTCATTGCGATCAAATTTCTACGACAGAAAATTATTTCAACGGTAAACCTTGTACTATTTTAAACGCTTTTCCCTTGCAAGACAAATCATTCGGCGAAAGTATGTGGATGGAATATAAAAATCCATTAATGAAAAAATTAAACGTCGGTACTTTTAACGCATTGAGCTTTCAAATTAAAGATTCAAAGGGTAAAGACTTAAATAATCACGGTTTCCCCGTTATTTTAAATCTAGAAATTATATAAATATGGCGAGTATTTACGGTCCCAGTCGTACCTCTAGCGTAGCCGCTAAAGACAACATTTTACGAGCAGGAGCGAGCGTACCTAGTGAAATTTATCAACACCACGGATACATCAACAGAGATGAAATTTTACAAACGTTACCTCTAGTCGAAAAATACAACGTCATACTCGGATGGTGGGCTACATCTAAACTACCCTTTTTCATGTTTAACGAAGCGCCAACGTACTGCTCTCTTTTTGTACATTTTACAAAAGCTAATAATTTTACTTCATGTTCAGCAACGCGTGATTATGCGGCCAACGTTTATTATATTCCTTCTCCAGCGCTAAATAATAGATTTTATTTTATCGATGATGAAATGTCGCATTTAAGATACGAAATGTGTTTTAAAATGCCAAATGTTCAAACAGTTTTTGTAGAGGCAACCTTTTTCGGTGCGCTAAATTCTAAAATTTGTTTTAATATAAAAATTTAAAGTTTACCATTAAATTTAATTTAATCTTTTATTATTATTAAAAGAATGGCGAGTATTTACGGACCTAGTCGTAAGAGCGAGCAAGTTTCGTCTGTCACACCTAACGTAACCGCTAAAGCTAACACTCTTGAAAAAAGTGGACATATCGCTGACGATGAAATTCAACGAAATATACCTTTATTGTTTTTAACAGATCATCTACTCATGGACATATTTTGGATCGGTTTAAAAAAAAAAACGCAGTTTGAGATTCAACTAACATCAGATTTTTCATTTTATGCTAAATTAATAAAGGGTGAAAATAATTTTTATTCAACCGTGATAAATCGCAATCTAGATAGAGATTCACAGTTTATTAGTTTCCCTGAAAATAATGATACGAGATTTATTTTTTCCGATGAACCGCAGCATTTCGAATGCGATTTTTGCTATAAAATGAATAATAGCGATTTATACAGTAGCTCCGACATCAAACAAGTTTTTGTACAAGCAAAGTTTTTCGGCTCTTTAACAACTGGAATCTGTTACGATATAAAAGTTGTTACTTTTCCATTAAATTAAAATCTTTTACTATTAATAGAAAAACAATGAGCGTACCTATAGAATCAACGAATGTACTTTATCCAAATTTACAACCTATGACGGATGATGCGAATGATACTAAAACATTTCGTTTGCAAAAAATAGATAACATTAAAAAAGAAATTTTGAAAGAAAGAAACGAACGCGAAGCCGTATATAAAAAATAGAATAAAATTATCAACGCTTGTAGTATCGTAGAAACTCTCGCTAAATTGGGCTGTATGGGAGCAGGGGCCATCGGAATCGCCAGTATCGCCAGCGTTATAGCAGCGCCGGTTGGGCTTGTTTTAGAAGGTTTAGCTTTAGGGTTGGGCAGTGCAGCGTTTGCTCTCAGATACGTGAAAATATAAATTATCTAAAAAAGCTAAAAAACACAATGAAATTAGAGTTTTAGCCGAAAGTAAACTCAACACCATCAACAGTCACGTTTCAAAAGCGATTGAAGACGGTGTTATAAGCCAAGAAGAATTTAATTTAATTACCAAAGAGCAAAAAAAGTACTCTGCGATGAGAGAAAATATTCGTACCAACTCTAGCAAAGCTACCAGCTAAAACAGAGGTTAAAGCCGCCGATGTAGATAAAGAAAAAAAGTTCTTATAGAAAAACTTTTAAGTTTAAAGTAAACTTTACTATACAAAAATCACATTATAATCAAAAACCTGCTTCGCAAATAGCGGAGCAGACAACAACAACTGATAGACCTCCCCCGTATAATTTAAATTTATAGTCACTATAAACGTAGAGTCTTTTCAACCAACTCTATCATCATTATAGTATAATGTCGTCTAGCTGCCGCTTCAACGCGATTTAAATAATGTATTTTTAATACATTACCGCATTTCGTACATGTATTTGTCGCTGTTTTTGTACCATTTTTACATTTTCGACACGGAACGGGTATACGTTGACTGTGTCGAATACGATACGAGTGAAGTGAACAATATGCACCGCCACTCATACTTGGTTTACAACACTTGACTGTTTTGCCAACTAAAAGCCATTCGCAGTGAATTTTCGCTCTCGTCGTCATCTTTACTATTATCTACATAATATCGAATCAATATTTCAATTTTCTAGCAACTAAAACCAATATCTTTATTTCATTTTAAAAAAAGCCATTTTTACTCATCTTACCCCACCAAAATTAAACATCTCATGACGTCATGCTCCCGCGCAAGCGTCAACCACGCCCTCCTCTTTTTTAACTACTTGACATAAAACCCTCTTAACCTTTGACCCCCAGTAGTATGTCAGATGGGGGAACGCAGCGCAGCGAAGTGGTCCTAGGCCACTTCCCTTACCGCATCTCTCGTGCTCAAAGATCTAACAAAAACAATTTTTGTTAGAAAAATAAATTTTCTAACAAAAAAATGTAATTTTTTTAATATCTGAGAGCACCAAAATAGAGTTTTTTTAATATCGTTTTCTAACAAATAGTTCAACCTTTTTAAAAGTCATCTTTTTAAACATTTATTTTTTCTTAGAAAAAAATCACTTTTCTAACAAAAATCACTTTTTTTAATATCGTTTTTTCACAACGCTCGGGAGGGAAGTGGCCTAGGACCCCCATCTGACATACTACTTTGTTTGTTTATTTTTTGCCTGTCAAGCGCACCACGTATATTTACTAAGGTCATGAAACCAGCGATTGCAATATTGGCCATATATCTGCGAGCTATATTGATGATTCCCTTCTCATTGGGGACACAGTGAATGAATGTACAAAGAATCATCAAGCTAGATGTGCACTTCTGACAGAATTCGGTTTTGTCATCAATCAGGCCAAATCACATCCTAACCCTACTAAAAAATTTACATAATTTGGGGTTCTGTGATAAATACAGTAGAAATGACGGTGCGCTTGCCGACCAATAACATTATTTGGTTGTTAATGCACGTCACCATCTAGTCAATTAGACGAATCCAAGCATTTTATTGACAGACTAGTTTCATGTTTCTCTGCAGTGCCACTGATCCTGCTGTTTTACAGACATTTAGAAAGGGCGAAAGATGAAGCGCTCAAGAAACATGGGGAAATTTTCACGCCGAAATGTCTTTGCCATCAAGAGGCTGTTTTCGAACTGCAATGGTGGATGCAAGTTTTAACTTATGCATATCGCCCAATAATGCCTCGGGTTGATAACATTCATGTGTAATAATGCTTCCCTCAATTGCTGGGGAGCAGGTTGCCCAGTTGAAGCAATTTTCCACATAAATTATCTGGAATTATTGGCAGTCTATTATGCACTTAGATGTTTTGCTACTCACATACAAAACAAAACCGTTTCACTTCATTACTGAAACCGCTGTGGCATACATTAATCATAATATCGGGTTGCCAATCCCCGGCACTAGTCAATACTTTGACTATAAAGCAGTTATGGCTTTGGTGTTTACAACATGGTTCGAGGATAATGGCATGCCACAGTCCTGGCATATATAGAGAATGCTCATTCAGATTCTTTTTCAAGATCAACAGATGACCACTTAGAATGGAAGTTGAATAGTCAGGTCTTCCAGAAAATTTCATCAACACTGAATATTTCATTAATTGTTTATTTGTTCTAGAACTAATTATTAGTACAAGCCATATGTATCATGGTTCTCTGACCCTGAGACAGTAACATGTGATGCATTTTCATTCTCTTCGGAAGATGAAATAATTGATGCTTTTCCTCCATTTGCTCTCATTGACAGAGTACTGCAGAAATTAGAGACGACAAGGCCTTTGGTATTCTGGTCTTCCCGCTCTGGCAGACGCAACACTGGTTTACAAGGTTACTACGACTAATAATAAAATATCCAGTAGTCCTCCCAAGAGAGCCAAGACTGCTGCATCTACCACACGCTCCAGAGCGTCCAAAGCCATTGAAAAATAATACAATTCAGCCATATCCAAATGGCTTGACTTCTATGCTCAACAGACACTGCATTCAATTCATGCCCCTTTAAGTTTGGTCTTGGACTTTCGACAAAAGACTCTGTTATCAAGTTTGCGTCTCATCCATTTAGTTGTATACATTACATTCCCACATTTGGGATGTCAGTCGATTACCTCCTCATTTCAGTAATTTAGAGTCTCAACATTTGACCTTTGAACTTTAGAACCCACCCTATTATTATTTTCGATTGGGCTCGTGTAATGGCTGCACTATCGACATTTAAATCCCGGAGGCACCAGCGGTATAATGTTTTAGCTTTCCACTACAGTACCGATGAGTAGATTCACGCGTTGTATATTACATATATTTCGGATAATCTTCAAACTATAATCTATTAGTCCCAGTGATATTATTTGTCACCGCGGTCAGGGCCGGATTTAGACATGTGGAGGCCCCTGGGCAGCCTTCAGTAGTGGAGGCCCACCCTACCTTTCGTATATTCACCAACAAACTGTATTGTGTCAAACCAAACCCATCCACCAAGCTTCGTCCGAATTTGTCATTAACTTTTGAGATATTTTGTGTACAAGCAAATTGTGATTATTTGTCACCACGCTGACCTTTGATCTTTCAGATCTTCCCCAAAACTTTTAACAATTGTTCATACCGACATACCCAACACATCCATCAAGTTTTGTCCGAATCCGCCAATAACTTTTGGGTTATATTGAGCACAAGAACATTTTTATTTGTCACAATTTCAGATATTCGCAAAAAATTTACACGATTTGTCGATTAGTGACATACCCATCCCATCCACTGAGTTTCGTCAGAATCTGTACATAACTTTGTGAGATATCTTGGAGAATATGTTGGAAAGAAAAAAAAATTTATTTGTCACCAAGGTGACCTTTGAAATTTCGGATCACACTCATATCGATTAGTCCTTGTGACCTTCGGTAGTGGAGGTGTAATAAGTGTTTTAGTCCATGAGCCAGCTAATTTTCCAGTACCACCTGGAGGAATTAATTCCTTTATAAGTTTTCTTGTTAGAATTTTTTTTTTACGACTGTGTGACGAGTGGTAACAGATGTAGTACAATAATTAAAGTTATAAACAGCAACATAAAACAACTGTTGTACACTAACGAAATCAGAATCAACGCAACCATCGCCTAAAACTTCTATTTCTCCCTGGAGAATACATATTTGTGAAGCAAACTCCAAAGTTTCATAAGATTCACCTCTTCAACAGAAAATATCTGTTGGGTTTGTGTTTTGGTACATGAAGCTACAATGGGACTATACCTACAAGCTTCGCTTTAAATGGACCCCTTCTGCAGATCACTCCTTTCTTAAATAATATAGTATTACGTTCAAACTTGAACTTGAATTTAGGGCCAGTTTTCTCTGTGTTTATCGCATTACATTTTCATCGTTACTGCTTTAGTTTATGAGCAACTAGCTCAAAATTCATTATTTCCCCGTGGAATCTTGAAGGACCACTTTTTCCAGTACACATTTGTTGGAACATATCATTATCTTTATCAGAAAAATACGACAAAGTTATAAAAGGGTTCGCTTTATGTTACAACTGGGGCCTTTTCAATGACGTCATTGACGGGGAAAGTAATTATTTGATATTCAACACACATTATTAAAACATGAAATATAACCCAAAACATTGAAAACATTGTTCAACAGAAAATATTCATCATTTTTTCTAGGACGGATCCAGGACGCTGCAGTCGGTACATTGAAAAGGACGTACGAGCGGCACACCCATCATCCAGAGGTAAATTACTACTTTGGAAATTTGTTCATCAGTTCCTATTCCCCTAAATGTAGGTACCTCCAAATGCATATCCCTTTTAAATTACTATGATATACATTTTTCATCATGGGTAAAATTAATACCCATACATACACATCACAAATTACGGTTCTAAATATAGGCGTTATGTTTCCAAACGCTAAACTATCATCATTTAACCCATTTATATAAACAGGTTTATGCTATGATGCTACCCCAAAAATTTATTTCGAAAAAAAAATACTTCGGCGATGACTGCTCCGGTCATTACTTGCAACATGTACAACGGCTGTTTGAAATTGGCCATTTAGCTTAAATATTTTACTGCGTTTAAAAGCATGGGAACATTCTTCTGTTGAGCTATCATTAAACAGTCATAGGACTGTTTTTTGAGCGAGGATAAGCATTTCCATATTAAACATGATTAAAATCCTTTAATTGTAAACTTACACTTAGCTGTACCGTTCCAGCTATATATTTAATAAATAGATTTTATGCAAGTAGAAAACATATGATATATTGAGTCCCTCCAAGTGGTACCGGCAATATACTGTTCAGCCCCTGGCACATGGACTATAATTTGTTAGTAAAAGTCTGGAATTGTCATGGTATGCCTACAAGACAAAGGATTTTGATAACTCCATTATCTTATATATTCAGCACTGCTTACTGTTATGGTCTTTAATCTTTAAAATGGTCTTGACATTTGACCCCTTACAACGATCTGGGTATATTTACCCCTATGATATTTAAACCATTTCAGTCATCTTTTAGCTGTAAACATAAATAATCTTTCGAACCGAATAAAAATGTTAATCAACGAAGAAATTATGTTTTTGTCTAAAAATCAACACTCTCAATTAACTCAAACTACGCCCAACGTTGTACCAGCAATTTGCCCAAAGTTGGGTTAACCATGGGTTAACGTAGATTTAATTTAAACAACAGTTTTATTATTATGAACATCGATTTTTCCATTTGTTTTGTTTCCTAATTTGGCGTTTTAAATTTTTTATTTGTATTTGTATTTTGTATTTATTTATTTATTTTATTTATTATTTACAATACAAGACTATTTTGTACAGAGAACAAAACTACAAAAAACAACAATACAATGTAGACATAGCACAGACGTCATAAAGACAAGCGACAAAGATAGTTAACTGAATACTGGTAAATGGATACCCCTAGAAACATCATATACCCTAAGAAAAAAAAGTTATTCAAATAAACTCTTCCATTTAGAATTTACTGATTCTTCAGAGTCAATGGGAATTGTAACTTGTGTTTCGGTGATATAATAACCATGAACATAATGTTTAAAGGCAGCAATGCTTAGATAATGGTCTTCTTGGTATGAATATCTTAGTAAGTGTAATGATAGCTGTGACGAGCCTGCTTGTTAAACCAAAACATATCAGAAACATTAAGAGTATTTTGATTTTTCTGAAGTTTTTGGTTATTTAACCATTCCACAATACCACTTCAAAATTTGTTTACAATTTCACATTCCCAAAACAGTTGCAAAAGGCGTTCTGTGTCATCCTTACAAAAAAAAGCAACTATCATTATCTTTTCTCCCAATTTTATATAAAAAGTATTTGTATGAACTAAAAAGTGAATAAACTTAAACTGGAAATATTGCATTTCTGGGTCCTTTGTTACTCTAAAGGGAATTTCATAAATGACACTCCAGTTTTTAATATTAACAATGAAACCCTTCCATTTCTGTTAACATTTTACAGGCTCTGGACAGACTGATTGAATAATTGTGCGGTAGACAAGTTGGGAATAATTGTGCGGTAGACAAGTTGAGAAGGGTTTCTGTTGTTTACAAAATTCAGAGATCGAAAATATTTTTTACAATCTCAGAACCGGACTGCACTGTTTCATACGGAAGCTTAAATGACCATCCATGTTTCCGAGTTACAGAGGTTTTCTTTATCATGGAAATACAAAGGCAATCAGTGTTTTCAAGATAACTATTCCGTCTTTCCATGATAAATAATCTAAGTAACACGGATGGTCATTTAAGCTTCCGTAGTTTCAAGAGCCTGCCTCCAGGATTTTGGAATAGCCTTAAGAATCCCATAATAGTTAATGAAAGTTCATCTACATTTGTCATATTTTGTGTTTAAATTAATCAAAAGATAACACAGACCCATTCTCTCTCCACTCCTCCTACTTTCCATGATTTCTAAATAAACAATTGCTGTTAATCGTAATGTTAGAGTTATACAATATAACTTCAGAAAGAAAATGTATACAAGGTTCTCCTCCGACTATTTTTTTTCTTCGATATTTGAATTGCAACCATGCTTTAACTACATCTATCACAAATTGATCTTTTAGATTTTATTATGTCAACTAAACCTACATCACATAACGTTTTATTAATGAATAATTTCCATTTAATGGGCTTCTGAGGTTCAGTCAATAATCTTTTCACCCAAGTGCTTTTTAAACTTTTCTGAATACAGTCAAGATTTAACATTTTTCAGACCACCATTTTTGTAATCGTTTATAATTGTTTTACGACTAATCTTATGACATTTTCCATTCCATATAAAGTGATACACAAGTGTATTGACCTCATTTATAAAATTCTGTAGTGGGTGATGAAGCTAGGCTTTAAACTAGAGTATTTTTTTTCCGATTGTCGTTAAATCTCTTACAGGCTATAAATTAAAAACTGAGTTGTTGCTTGTAATTTAACTCAAATAAATCATCCTCATTATGGGTTAGACGAATACCAACCAATCTAATAGGGCCCGTAGACCAATGTCTAATTTCGAGTGTAATGAGCCAATTCTCATTGCTTCTGATTTAGAACAGCCTAATTAATGTTTAAACCAGAGGCCAGTGTGAAACTGTGCAAAAGATCAAAGTAGCATTAATGGAAGTATCACGTCCATCAATAAAATGAGAGGTATCATCTGCATACTACTGATTCTCAGCTCTGCTAATGGTATTTCGTTCAGTTGAACCGGGTGAATTGGAACAAAATGAAGTTCTCAATTGGTGCAAAATCACTCCGCTACGCGGATGAAGAAAGGTGTGAAAGGGTAGTATTTAAGGCTGTGCTTGGTAGGCAGGAGCCATCTGCGCACCAACGGGCTGACATCAATTAACTCTTTTACGACAACACAATGTTGTAAAATTGGTGTGATGTGAAGGTTATTAGAAATGGTATTTCGTTCGGTTGAACCGGGTGAATTAGCTAGAACGAAATAAAGTTCTCAATTGGTGCAAAATCACTCCGCTACGGAGGGTTGTATTTAAAGCTGTGCTTGGTAGGCAAGAGCCATCCGGGCACCGACGGGCTGACATCAATTAACTCTTTTAAGACAACGGCATTCCAGCACACAATGGAGGACAACCCTACAGCGACACCTAGATCAGCTCTTACAAATATTCAAGCATCTACGGCGGAGCTGAAACGCACATTACGTAACGAGATGTTAAGGCAACAACGGAATCAAAAGACGCCCTAACGCAAAAATAGTGCGAACAATAGAAAGCAATTTGAATTCAACTCCGAAGTGTTCCATAGTCTCAACAAATTAGCTACAGAAGCCATCAAGGGAGGAGACGCCCAGACCTGCGCATGCCAAGCATTGACCAAGCGATGAAGAAACTCGGCTCTCGACAAGAACTCACCACCTGGCAAACACCAGCGAAGGTGGATGGCAGACCTTCAAGGAATACGAGACCAACGAATTAGCCTCAGACTTTGTCCAGCCACAGACATTCATCCAAAGAGACGGTCACGGAAAGAAGACATATTCAAAGATAAGTACCTAGAAGTATTAAATGATACAGGATATGGATGGGAACAAGGAGACACAGGGAAACTTGTCAAGGGTAGATTGAGAAAGCAAAATACATTTTGGCAACAAATATTTCAACGAATTGTCTTGGAGATACACAATCAAAAGCGGTTATACAATTCCATTTCATTCTCTCCCCGAACCCTCATTTACTCGCAATAACAGGTCAGCAAACGCTAATTCCTCTTTCGTTACGGAAGCCATACTAAAGCTTCTAGAAGAAGTAGACCATGGGATCGGATGAACTTAAAAATGAGACTTTTTTATTTATTTCGTGATCCCTATCACAGGACCACATAAAATTAGGAACACAGGGGGTTTCAATGGTGCTGAATCTAATTATGATTGTTGCCAAGTCGAACAATTGTACATTTTAAAGATATTAATTATTATTACTTTAATATTAATTAACCCTATGAAGGGGGTGGGCGGCGCACAATATGCCCCTAAGTGTATTCTTTTGCATTCTTTTTTTCAATTAAAGAAATGTGATGGGTATTTGTCACATTTTCATATCAGATGCATTATGGGAATTCAAAATGGCCACCACAGCCGACGGCCATCTTGAATTTTATCTTTTTATTCTGTAATGTTGGGGTAAAACGTATTGAGTTTTCTCAATGGAAGCTTCTTACTTTTCTTGCCAAGGAAGGATATAGAAATTTCACTTCATCCTCAGAAATGCATTCCAGGCCCCAAAAAGCTGAGATCCATATTGATTTTCAAATGACAAAAACGTATTTATTATATCAACAATGATATTTTTATTTGCCAAGCTTTATGAAATTTTGCCAACGAATACAGAAAATATTACATAAATACGCTTTTTGGGCAAAAACACTTAAACACACCTTCTAGTGGTGACTTTTGGAAATTATTTTTACGTCGCCATGTAGGTTTTGCTGGAAGGAACATTCTTGCCTTGTTTTATGAAAATCAGCCGATGACTTTGGAACATATACAGAGGGTACTTTATGAGCGCCACCCCCCCCCCCCCCCAAACAAAAAAATAAAAATTAAAAATGCCTGGTCCTGATCTATCATCTAGGTAAATTAATAAAATGCAAAGTCTTTATACGTTATAAGTTATTGTAAGATTTATTTACAGCGAATCCATATGAATGACATTCTAAAACAGTTTGATTTTACATGTTGAATGGTTGGCGTTGTAATATTCCCAGTTTCGACTTTATAAACATGCATGCAGCAAAAACTGGACTGAATTTCAAGCAATGTCACCATGCTTGCTTGTATTTACCACACATTACTTTCGGAATATATGAACGAGGTTGATCAACACAGAATTTCATTGGTGGATTCTGGGTCTCGACAATGACGTAATGCGTATTATTTCAGAGCTTTCTAAGCACGAAATTGTCGGCAAATTCAAATAGATTTAGAGATAATGTGCAACTTATATGACAAGAAACATCATGTTTTGACATTTTTTATATTTCCTCAATCATACATCCAAATTTCGTGGTCCAAAAGAGGGTATCACGGTTTGAAACAATTTCAGTGTTCATCCCATGGTCTAAAGGTCGTATTTTAGAATGTAGAGTTAAGCCAGAAGTGGTCAATCCTTTATCAGTTGCAATTCAAACTAATGGCAAAAAGAGGCTCATCCTAGATTTACGGAAGGTAAATCTACATCTCTGGAAAGAATCAATTAAATACGAAGATCTGAAAACGGCCCGCCTTTACTTAGAAAAGGGTAAATTCATGTTCTCATTTGACCATAACAGCGGGTACCACCACATTGAGATATTTGCAAATCATACAGATTGCATGGGTTTTTCTTGGTCAATTGGTTCTAATACAAAATAATGTTTCCAGTGCTACCCTTTGATTTAAGCTCCGCACCTTATAGCTTCACAAAGATCATGGGGATCGGCAATTCAAATCATGAAGCTAGTACACGAATTCGGGTCAACTCATACACAGGTCATACGATGAAAAAACAGAAATAAAGGAAATATATAATTTCGGGTAAGTACTTTTGCCGTTATTGGGTACGAGTTGACTTGGGTACGAGTTGACCCGATTTGTAGTACACATTCCCAGGCCATATACAACGATTTGATAGAAGCAGGATTCATTTTGAATGACAAATGAGCCACGGCAATACTGTCAATGGCTAGGCGTCCTCTTAGACACAAGTAGAGGCGTGATCTGCCCAGTACAATCAAAATTACTACGCATTAAACAAACGACACTGCAGGTTAAGACTAGTTGCAATAGGAAACTTCACGTAAAATTACTGGCCAGCTAAAGTATCATAGCGATGATTCCAGCACTGGGCAACGAACAAGGTTAATGACAAGGTCAGTGCTGTCAAATGACAAATCCTGGCAATAGTCGATAATACTTACAGCAGAAACTCTGAGAGAATTACAATTCTGGGACCAAAACATTGTTGCTCTAAGACCAATACCTTTTAAAAACAGATTCGTATACAAAAAAGTAGTGTGTTCAGATCAGATGCAAGTGGCGTAGGAGCAGAGGTACATTGTAGAGGTAAACGGCGCAATCGCACACGGCGCATGGGACGAGGACAACAAAACTACAAAGCTCAACTTGGAGGGAACTCAAAGCGGTCCAAATCGTTTTAAACAGCTTCATCACCCTACTCGCTGGCACTAGTGTTATTAGTGTTTCACTGACGGTCGAAATGTACTTCGAATGATAGAAATCGGTAGCGGCAAAACCGTTTTGCACGAAAGGGCATATTTCATATTTTCTTTATGTGTGGAGCATGGTATCACCTTGAAAGTAGAATGGGCCCCTCGATCTCAGAACGATTGTTCTGAGAACAATTGTAGATTACGACGACTGGGCACTCGCAAGTCACTTATTCAACAGATCCGATAGCATCTGGGGATCACATACAGTCGATAGAATTGCATATTCATTCAAGAAGTTACCACGCTTCAATTCCCGGTATTGGAACCCAGGTTCAGAAGCAGTAGACGTCTTTACTTGCTGCTGGGAAAACGAGAACATGTAGTTCCTCCAATATCTCTTACGGCAAAGACAATCTTGCACCTCGAAGCAAACAAGGCAGTAGGCACCTCAGTAGTTCCAAATTGGCCCTCTGCACCATTCTGGACCTTGCTTATTGACCAGACATCGGGCGCCTTTATATCACAGGTGGTAGATACGAAGAAATTCCCAGCATTATCAGAATAATCTATTACAGGTCAAAGCAACCATCCCATTTTCAAAGAGAAATCGCCATCTTTCCACTTGATCGTAATGCGTCTTTCATTTCTAAAAGACTAACGGTCAAGAAAATTCAATGACCGGTAACAGTAGATACCGTAGATGTGGGGCTAAGAGCCTTGAAAATACTGAAGACGATAACATAACATATACGTATAGCAATGGGTTCAAGAGCCATGATAAAACTATTCACGATTCAATGTACATAACAAGAGGCTGCAGAGCCATGATAAAACTGGGGATGTTCAACGTATATAGCGAGGAGCTGCATGGGCACACAGGTTAGCGTCATTCCAGTTACCAATGCTACCTAGATAAGTAGAGGGGGCAGCAAAATGATCCCTGTCCAGAGCTAATCAAAGAAAGAGCCCATCTCACTAATGAGAAACAATCCAAAAGATGTGCTTGAAATTTCTTCCCATCACCTCCGAGCTGTACCATCTAAGGACTCTTACCATCATCGTGGTCGGGTTCGCAGGCTTTTTCAGGTTTAACGAACTCGCACATATCAAACGTTCAGATATTATATTTTCCAATACCCATGCAAGTATTTTCGTTGAGAAAAGCAGGACAGATAAATATAGGTAAGGCTCATGGGTAATCATCAGTCGTTCAGGGGACAGTACCTGCCCCGTATCAATATTAGAACGTTATATTTTCATGTGTAAAATTCCTGAAAATTCGGATAAATGTATTTTTCGCTCCATTACCAAGCATAAAGAAGGTAGTCTACGAGATGTAAATGCACCTATATCCTACACTAGAGCACAGGAACTATTTCTCGAAATGTTGAAAGAAGTTGTACCAGATACAAGTGAAAATGGGCTACATAAGCCTGCGGTCAGGGGGAGCAACACTCGCAGCTAGCTGAGGCATCTCAGACAGGTTTACTCAAGAAACACGGTCGTTAGATGTCAGACACAGCTAAAGATTCATACCTTACATAAAAGAAGCTATGGCTGAAAGGCTTAAAGTGTCAAAATCATTAGGTCTGCAATATTCATTTATTTCCAAATTCCATTATGAACAGAAAACAGGAGTTCAGAGGATAAGTAACAATTGCAAGTAAAATTATAAGTAACAAAATAAATAACCAGTAATAACTGTGGCCACGAACTGTGAAAAACAAATGGATAAATATATTAACAAATTGACAAAAACATCAATAATATTCAAGTAATAAAGGAATCAAATCGATAATACTAATTATAACTATGGTCACGACAATAACAATAAAGAGGCGTAAACTACGGTGGACAATCCAATGTTGTAAAATTGGTGTGATGTGTAGGTTCTTGAGAAATGGTATTTCGTTCGGTTTAACTGGCTGAATTAGAACGAAATGAAGTTCTCAATTGGTGCAAAATCACTCCGCTACGCGGATGAAGAAAGGTGTTCGGAAAGGGTAGTATTTAATGCTGTGCTTGGTAGGCAAAAGCCATCTGCGCACCGACGGGCTGAAATCAATGTTAACGTGACCATTAAAATGAAAATACTTATTATATATAAATATTAAATCGCGTTACTTGATTATTCACTTGAAGGTTCTTAAGGAAGGAAAACGAAGTTGACCAAGTATCCACAGAATTCGTGCAATCAGGAAAGGAAACGTCAATAAATGTTCTATTTGCGGGGTTTTCCAGAGAAATTTCTTGCAAGAGTTTTGATCTCTGGTTTTTCAATCCGCAAATGTTCAGACTAACTGCGGAGCAGCTAATCACCAGAGTGATATTTATTACTCGGTAATATTTTCAATTAAAAAAAAAAGTATACAGTATAAACGTATCCAATGTATATAACTATAACAAACACCTATCGAGTGTTGGTTTATATGTATATTTATTATTACAAGATGAAAAAATAAAGGGATCAGCACCTGCATTGCCCGCCGGTGGACAACCCAATGTTGTAAAATTGGTGTGATGTGTAGGTTATTGAGAACTTAATTTATACCAGAACTACATTAATACCAAAAATTTGTTTTGAGTGTCTAACAGCGATACGCATATGTTCTGTAGCCAGGTAAGGACTAACTGGACAACCCTGTCTAACACCCTTGGCCAAAATTTAAATATTTTTGGCGTTTTTCAACAGAAGACAATTTTATTTTGTCAAACGCTTTTTCAAAATCTAAAAATAGGCTAATACCAGGAATATTATTTTTTTAGCATTTTTAATATTGTCCAAGACAAGACGAATATTTTCACCAATATAACGGTTCTGCATGAACCGTGTATTTATTAAATTAGATAAAACCTTTTTGAGTCTGTTGGTAATGGCTTTAGCACATATTTTTGTAATCTACATTTAACAGGGTGATGGGTCTCCAGTTTTTGAGCTCAGTAGGATTTTTTCTGGTTTGGGGATTAAGTTAATTTGGCTTATGTAATAGGCATTATTTAATGTACCTGTGTATCCATCTTTACATAACTTTGCTACCTTTTAAATTGCCAATGTGTGGGTGCTTTGGTATCTATGCTGATAACAATTTGGATATTTACAAGCACACGGACACACTTTACCCACTGACAACGCTGTAACCCGGTATTCTAAGCACTCCACCTTTATAGTATAATTATACTTTTTGAAGTTTGAAACATTGGAATAAAAATAAATATACTTTGAGTGAACATTTTTGGAATTGTTTTGTTTACATTGTAAATTGTTTGGATTTGTTTGAACAATTTTGGAAGATATTTTGAAATGGAGGGGAGGGGTGCTGATCGTTCGGACAATCCCCCGGGATTTACACTAAAGTTTCCGGAACAAATTAATTATTTACAATTGGGAAATAATACAAAAGGGCAACCATTCAGTAAGTCGTCAATTTCCTCGGCCATTGGATGCACACCATTGAGTTATTACATCGCTACGATCCCTGGCAGTCAATGTAGTCTAATGATTGACAACAATGTTCTGGTTTATAATGATATACATTGACGAAATGCATATTCCATATCAAAAGCTTATCCAGAGAAGCAGTACATATCTATACAATTTAGTGTTCTGACTTCTGATTGGTTACAAATCTATACAATTTAGTGTTCTGACCGGTTAGAGCGTCGGCCCATACATAGAGGCAGTACAGATCGCCAAATACAAGAGGAACACAAAGATAATGCAAGTACAATGGAGAGGCTAATGTTTTGATATCAGTGTTATAATATATAGTTTATTAAAGTGGCTTCAATGTAAACCAATTATATGATCATATACGCAGTCAGTATATGATAGAGGCATTATCTGTTCATAGCTGTCTGGTATAATATTTCAATTATGTTTTAATTCGTTTTCGTATTTTGTTCCCTTTTGATCGAATGTTTCCTTTTCAAACCACTGTTAATATTTTGTTTACACACATTTAGGGTGTCATGGTCAAGCGATCTACTGCCTCAGACTAGTATTCTGATGGCTGAGTCTCAGAATGTGGGTTAGACTCCTGGCCGTGACAGTGGTACTTGTGTCCTTGAACGAGACACTTTATCGTATATTGCTTCTCCTAACACCGGAGTAAAAATGGGTACATGTGAGGGTAGAGATGGATGTTGTGTTTGATTATAGCCACTGTACCGCTGAGTACAGCAGCATAGAGTTATATACTCCAAAGGGAGCTGAGAAAGTGGTAGGATTTATATTGGCCCAATGACCAGGGGTAAAAGGGAATCGCTTAGATAGATTTATTTTTCTTTAAAAAGGGTCAATCAGAATGTACGTGTTTTAAATGGGTGTAAAATTTGATTTTTTTTTTTTACATTTGAAGAACCAGGCTATAGGCTACCGGTACAATACTGCAATAAGGCGATTGTCATGGTATCAACGGTCGTTGGGGAAACAAGTATGTTGATGGATTTTACCCTAGTTCATTGCTTACCACAGTCTTCCTCATCCAATCCATAGATCTGGCAGTCTCTGAAACCATCGCATCTAGCGTCGGGTGATACACATGAACCATCACCACAATCGAAAAGAGTGGTATCGGGACAAGATGATTCGTCTGTACGTGAATACAACAATGTTTCCCAAATTAAATGCGTTAAACTTTGTCTAATTAATTACATTACATTAGAAATGAAAATTAATGTGAAAGTAACCAGACGTTTTACATGAACATTTATAATGAGTGACTTTATCGTTTCAGTTTGCTGTAAGACCATGTGTTTATCTCAACTATAATCGTTTCTCCCTGAACCACAAACTCACTTAGCAACAGTTGAGATAACGAGTTACCCGATAAGGTTCTTTTCAGAACCCAGTGCCTGGCTCAGCGATAGTGAGATAAACACATGCTGTTATTGCAAACCGATACAATATCAATACTCCACCATACAAAGCCTCAAATCTTGAATGACTTTGGAACCCTTTGTTTTGATCCATTAATGTGATTTGTTTTTCTGTGATAAAAATGGTATTCTGATCATCTGATTTGAATGCTTAGGTCTATAGGGTAACGAATGGTAGGGTAATTTGTCATTCTGATGACCGGAATTCCCATTGTTGTTTTTGTAATTTAAGAAAATAATAAACGAAGGTAATGCCAACAACATTGAATGGTTTTCCTTCTAAAAACATTGCTAGATGGTTGAAATTTAATTATTTTATCTAATCAAAACATGTACTAATGAAATAAATGGCCAGTAGTGTAATACATTAATCAAGTAATGTAATATTGGACTTTAATGTAAAAACGTTTGCGCATGATGTAATAACTTCACCAGACTGTGGTGTAGTACATTTGTTTCTGACCTGTGATGTAAAAACTCAAAACATTCTAGACCAGTATGATATCTCTGGTTAATTATTTCATTACGGGTCATAACACGCATATCTTCAAGGGCGGATCCAAGAGTTTTGAAGGGGGCACCCAGACTGAACGTTAGAGAAGCAAAAATCATCACTCGCTTTGTTAAAAATGTATTTTGGTCTCTTCAGGATGGTTAAAACAATTTTATCAATAACAATAAAAACAAATGGGAGTAAAAATGGAGAACAAGGACCCCCTTACTATTGTACTATTTCTGCAGGTGATAAGAGCTTTAAGTATAAGAGATGTAGTATAGCACTTACACGTTGCCGAGAAGTTGCCCAACAGCTGCAGGAGAAATCCAGTACGCGTCAACCTGAGATTAGATGTGAACTTCACAAACACCGTCGTGGAATTGAACGCAATGGTTCGTACTTTAGTGGTTCCATGAAGTTGGAAAGAAACCATCTCACCTCCATTTAGAGTACTTCCATCAAACTCTACCATGTCGTAGCCTTTTTCGGTTTCAAAACTAAGAATCCTCACCAGTATCTGTGAATCATGGTTTATGATCTCCCAATCACAGCTGATATTAATAGGGTAGTTGAGCGGGTAATGTGGAGACTCCATATATGAATAGTTCCCAGACGAAGCGTAGTAGTGATGTACACCACAATAATCTTAAGAGAAAAAACAACGAAATTGTAGCGACTTATATACAACATGAATGTGTTACATAATACTTTATTTTATATTTATTGACATTTATTACAAGAACTGAACAAAGTATTGGACCCCTACAAGGGTCTTCAGCTGCCAGGCCCATTATTGAGATTAGCGTGACCTGGAATCTGATTCTCACTGACCAAATGTACGGGTCAGTCTGACCCAATCATGGATGTGGACTCTTTATGCTATGAGTCATCAGGAGATATGGGTTTATATCTCATGACTGATGACAAATCAGCATTTTTTTTTTTAAATGTGAAGCCGTCACGTTAAATGGAAAATATAGTAACAAAATTACTCACAATAAGGTCCTTGTGCACATATAACGAAAATTGAAATCAGGAATTACCTCCTAAATGATTAAGGCGGTGAACACATTAAACGGCCGTCGTGTATTGGTATATTTCTGCGGCCATAGACCATTCCAACGCGCCTTGGTCCAGGCGAAGTGACTTACAGAATAACTCATCTGACGCGTCAGGAAAGTCAGGAGGGAGCCCTCAAAGTCCTGTATTTCAAATCGATCTGTCAAGTGGTGTTGGATTTGTGAGTATACATTCACGCGTGGCCGGTCGTTAGACCATCTAGCTCAATTTAAATCCCAGAGGCATAAGTGGTATTTTGTTTAGCTTTCCACTAGGCCAAAAAAGTCCCCAGTTTCTGGTCTCCACATTTTTAAATTGCTGGATTGATTGGAAATTTGCCACGCTGTGTTTAAACTAAATCTTTTTCACATAGGGTTATAGGGTATGAACGTTTGCCCGATTTGTGAGGCCTTATGAGGCCTTGAGATATCTTGTGCACAAGCAAATTGTGATTATTTGTCACCACGGTGAATTCTGATCTTTTAGGTCTTCCCCAAACACTTAACCAATTTTCCTGGTGATCTACCCAACCCATCTTTCAGATCTTCGCCAAAATTCTGCTCGACATGTCCTCATAGTGACATACCCAACCCATCCACCGAGTTTCGTCCGCATCTGTTCATAACTTTGTGAGATATCTTGGAGAGTATCTTGGGAAGTATATTGGAAAGAAAACAAATTCACCACGGTATCATTTGACCTTTCGCGTATGTACCACACTCAAATTAATTAGTCCTTGTGATCTACCAGTACCCACCTCAATCCAAGTGTGTCTGTTCATTACTTTATGAGATATTTTGCAAAAAAGAAAATACAAGTTCGCACACCCGCAATCAAGCACCAACATACCCAACACTGGAGTGAAACAACTTCTAGCCACGTTTCGTGGCGGGGCTATAGTTTTATTCCATGAGCTAGCTATTTTTTCAGTACCACCGGGAGGGCCTAATGCCTTTATAAGTTTTATGTTAGAAAAATATTAATATTTCAACAAAATATTATAGACTGTGTCCGTAAGCCTCGTTCAATAAAGCACTGTTAGACTGTTTGACGATTGCTAATAGACGTAGCCTCAAATATCCCATGTTATTTTATACATGCAGTACAATAATTGAACCTACTGCATTATAAAACAAACATTATAAACCAACAAAATCAGAGTAAACGCAACCATCGCCTCAGAATTCTATTTTCCCCTAGAAAATCCATATTATGCAAATTCAATAGTTTCACAAAATTTACCTCTTTAACAGAAAATATATCTGCTGGGTTTGTGTTTTGGTACATGAAGCTACAATTTATTCTTGCATTTATGGACCCATACCTACAAGCTTCGTTTTAAATGGGCCTCTTCTGCAGATCACTCCTTTGTTTTATATAAAATAGTATTATGTTTAAATCTAATAAACTTGAAACTTGAACTGGAATTTAGGGACAGTTTTCTCTGTTTTTATCGCATTACAATCTTTATCAAAACCGTGTACGTTACTGTTTTAGTTCATATGATCAACTGGCTCAAAATTCATCATTTCCTCGTGCAAACTTGAAGGACCACTTTGTTTACAGCACACATTTGTTGCAACATGTCATTATCTTTATCAGAACAATTCGATAGAATTGTAAAAGAAATCGCTTTATGTTGCAACTGGGGCCTTTTCAATGACGTCATTGACGGGGAAAATAATTATGTAATATTCAACACACATTATAAATTTAAGAAATATATTTTATGTAAGTAGAAAACATGATAGATATAGTCCAAGTGGTACCGGCAAAGTACTTTTAAGTCCCTGGCGTAAGGACTATTATTTGTTAGTAAAAGTCTGGACTTGTCATGGTAGGCCTACAAGACGAATGATTTTGATAACTCTATCTTAATATATTCGGCCATGCTTACTGTTATGGTCTTTTAATCACAGTCTGACATTTGATGCCTTAAAACGATCCAGATATTCACCCCTATGATATTTAAACCATTTCAGTCATCTTTCAGCTGTAATCCTAATTAATCTTTCGAACCGAATGAAATGTTAACTAACGAAGAAATTATGTTTTTGTCAAAAAATCACCACTGTCATATAACTCAAACTCGGCCCAACGTTGTGCCAGCAATTTGCCCCTATGTGGGCCCAACATTGGGTTAACATAGATTTAATTTAAAGGACCACAGAAATAGAGACGTAAATGCCATGGAGATACTAAAATATGGTATTTTTAATGATAAAAAAATAAATAGCTCATTGATTTTTAGCGAGCTACTTATAATTTGAAGCTTTTCCGAAGAGGATGTCGGCGCTGATTAACACTCCCCTAAAAGGGGCCATTTGCACTGCATCCTGAACGTCTCTATGTGTGACGTCACGTAAAGACGACGGCTTGCTTCCGGGGACGCCAGCCACATACACAACAGCGAACGCGTTCATTCACATGCCTGCGCTTATATTATTTCTCACGCTGGAAAATAACATAGAAATGGCTAAATTGTCATCAGATGAAATGGTGATACTTTACTGAGGTAAAAAGTAACTAATAAACTGTCTAATGTGTAATTTTCGTTCACCAAACTGCTATCTTTGTGAAGAAACCGATCATTTAGTGACCCAAACTCGGTTGAAAAAAATCGAAAAATATCAAAATACGAATGTCGCAAATAAGCACCGTTGGTGTTCATAACTTCAATTATGAAAAAGCCCAACAAATATCTTGTTTTATTATACAAAACACATTTATTAAGAGTTTAATTGTTTTTATTTTAAACAGCAGTTTTATTATTATGAACATCCATTTTTCCATTTGTTTGTTTCCTAATTATTTGGCGTATGTAATAGGAATTATTTAATGCACACCTGTGTATCCATCTTGACATAACTTTGATACCTTTAAATTGCCAATATGTGGATATTTTGATTCTTTTTGGGAAAGTTTTGGTATCTATGCTATAAACAATTTGCATATTCACGAGCACATCTGTGATGTCATGACGTGGTAGTGGTGGTGGTGGTGGTGGTGGTGGTGTGGACTTATATGGCGCACGTATCCACCAACTAAGTGGTGCTCAAGGCGCATTATATCATTACCCCTGCTCATAAGGCTCATCAGGCTCATAAATCATTCCTGAAACCATGTCAGCTCCCTGGGGAGTATACAGCTCAATTGCTGCCATTACAGCGCATATAGGGCTAATCAACCAACTCTGTCCTCACAGGTACCCATTTAACCCCTGGGCGGAGAGAAGCAATTATGGTTAAGTGTCTTTCTCAAGGACACAAGTGTCACGGCCGGGATTCGAACCCACATTCTGCTGCTAACACCAGAACTTGAGTCCGGTAAGCTAGACCGCTCGGCCACGACACTCCACAACGTCACGCATGGTTGGTGCAAACAAGTTTAATGAATTTCTAATATTTTCAATAGTCAGTTCTCTTTACTATTGTGTTTTCTTGTTAAGTGAGTGTTTGGTTCCAATTCAGTACACTTTGTTTTAAAGTAACCACTGCTTCGTTATAAATTACTATAGAAGTACCGCCATCCTCCGACCCCACCCCCAACAGCCATATCCCTATATCACCCCCCCCCCATCCCCAACCTTGAAGTTTTGATTGGCCTAAATACCTCAGACCTGTCAAACAACCATCGCAGAAGCCTTTGTGATGTGTCCTAGTTGCCGGCCAGGCAGTTTATTGATGTTATGTACACTATGTTGATGACTTCAATGAAACCCAACACTAAGCCATTTTGTACACAATTCCCATAGGGACCCCTCATGCGAGATACCTTCGGCTGAAAGAACTTGCCCAGTGCATGGAGGAAGAAAACATGTTTTCTTCCTCCATGTATGGAGGTAGCACTTACGGAGAATTGATTTTTTTGACCAGTTAATTAAGGAGTAATTAAAAAAAAAATGCATTTACCTACTGTAAAATACAGTAGGCCTCCCTTTTCTGTGTAGCAGTGAAAACATTACAGAAACTGTCGTTTTAAATAAAGGTAAGACGCGATTTTAGAAACGTAGTGGTTTTTAACTCATTAATTAAGTAATTAATTAATTAATAAAACATTAAACAATTTTTTGGGGGGGATAAAAAACATCTCTGTACCCTCTGAAACAAGTTGAGATTCATAAAATTGGGGAAATCGGTTAATTAACCCAGGCAATTAACGATTTTTCGACCTACTGTAAAAAACAGTAGGTTACTGCTTCTGTGTATTTTTTTGGACCAAACGTGGCGCGCAGGGGGGCAACTATTCTTGTTGGTATACTAAGCATGTTGTGATCTCACAATAGTGCGCCCTCATGTGTCAATGATAAGCACGTCGAAACTTTTCCAAACATTTAAACAGTACACCTAATCTTAACCGTATGTCAACAATATACTACTTGTTTGTTTAATATATCAAGAAGCATGGATATATCTATTCAAACATAATGTATTTGTACAAAATAATAAGCAACATCGGTTTAAATATTGCTTCTTAAAAGTAAATCATTCAATGATTAATTTTATCCAAAAAGAATTCGATTTATAACAAAATTAATATCTAGCTGTAATGCTTAGGATTTATAAACTGGATGGCGTAGACCCTCCACGGTAATACTACTCTTCATAACGATGTATCTTGTATGTATGTTGTATTCATTTGTTTCACTGTGGAAAATAAATGAACCTTGAACCTACTGCAGCGCACATTTATGTTATTAACCAATTATCAGACTATACCCACTAAATCCCATCGGCTACAAGATTCTTATTTAAATATGCAAGATTTTTGGTATACCGAAACTGCTCAAAACCCTGGGGACGAGGTTTGGGACGGATTTAAAGTTGTTATGTATGTTGATGAAATTCTGTGAAATTTCATTAATACTAACAATACGATTAATTGGACTCAACATTTGAGCTTCCGCCTGTTTCCTTATTCTTGACGAAATTTGAGTCTGGACTTTCTAACATAACAACATTTAATTTCTACTTATATTTTATCCCAAAAGCTTGGAAAAAATAATATGTTGTGTGTCCTTTTAAACAATATTTCCCTACCACGAAATTAAGAAACACGTACACATATTATAACGCTTGAGCGTTTTAGCGAAGTAGTTGTTTACTCATAGCTTACCTGATTGTGCCATAATGACACAGAATCCCTGTGTCATAAGAGCTACAACGATGAAACCCATGTAGCCCATGGTTTCTCGTTCCACCTTTCCCGTTGATGTCAGAGATGGTTTAAGAGATGAATTACTACCTGAAATACATACAAAGTAAAACTAAAATGAAAGTAAAAACATCAACACTGGTGATACAACTTAAAGGGACAATATCTTCACGATCAGAGCAGACTTTCAACGGGACATGGAATCAGTGTCCTGGTTTAAGATGAACACAGTGACTGAAAATTGTCTCACTTATGCAGCAGCAACGGTAATATGACCTTATCATTTGTGGTGTTATTTTAAGTCACGTAGTTAATCTAAAACTAGAACTGTGATTCCATGCCCTGATCGTGACGATATTGTCCCTTTTATTATTTGCATTCAAACTGAATGAAAACACTGATCAGTGAAGATGTTAGCATTAGGATATCTCACATTTCGGTAAGTTATTGCAATAGTCATAGATTTTGATCATATTAAACAGTAAATTTCTATTCAAGGATTGCTACTCAATGAAATACTGCTGCCTGATGTGCAATCAATTACTAAGTCGAATTAAGTTGATTTAAGGGGAAATCTACAAGCAAATCAAAATTCTACAATAGATTTTATATTGACAAGAGTAAGAATTGTCATTGACCGTTTGCACCTTTTTTTCAAAAAGGTTTGGATGAAATTAGACAAAGCAGTGTTCTTAATG
Organism: Zoroaster sp. YZ-2022; assembly: GCA_029582265.1. NCBI lineage: Eukaryota > Metazoa > Echinodermata > Asteroidea > Forcipulatida > Zoroasteridae > Zoroaster > Zoroaster sp. YZ-2022. The sequence continues at coordinate 22,005,195 of CM055823.1, forward strand.
TTCTGCGCGTACCTTTACTTCCAAATAAAACCACGTTACTCCAATGGTATGTGGAAGCGTAGAAATAACACATCTAGTTCCCATTAATATTTACTACAATAATCTAGTAAAATTTAAATTTGTTTAATGGTAACTGTAATGACATATAATGTTCATTTGATTTTTTTACTTTTTGTTGGGTTCAATAAATAATTATTGTGTAAAACGATCACCCAAACTATATCCTAGGCGTAGTAATCAGCTTTGGGTGAGCAGCATGTTGTTAAACTAATTGTCAAACTAATGCTTTCACATAGGAGAGTTGGCCTTTTTAGCTCTCTCTAATGTCGGAACCATCACGCACACACTGTTGATTTCCTCCTACGATAGTCTCCTGTACTTTACAACCGGCTGGTTATTTTATGGTGTTGGGTGAGGACTTTTTGGTCTTCTCTTTTTGGAGACTTATGAAGACTCTTTTCCGAGACTTTTGGACAAGTTTTGGACTTCTCTGTTTGGAGACTTCTGAAGACCCTTTTCCGAGACATTTGGAACCTTTTTGTAACCGAATAAATTACCAAGAATCAAGTATCGTTTCGGTTTGCGGTAACACCATGTGTTTATCTCAACTAACGTGAAGCTGAGGTACAGGTTCTGAAAAGAACCGTATCGTACAACTCGTATCTCAACCTTCGTTAAGTGAGAAAGGTTCAAGGGAGAACCAATTTCGGGCAACTCGTTTTTCTCTACTGTCGCTAAGTGAGAAATATGGTTCAGGGAAAACCATGGGGACTTCACGGGTTAATATGGTTCAGGGAGAACCATGGGGACTTCACGGGTTATTCTCAACGTTTCGATTAGCCTGCTCTAATCTTCTTCAGGAGAATGAAGAGGTTTGCCGATGCAACTCCTTAAGTAGTATTTGCTGGGATTATGTGTAGAATGGGAAGTGTTCCGATTGGTGCTACTGTTGTGTGATGTGTTGTGATTGGTTGCCACCGTGGCATTGTTCTTGTTGCGTGTGCTTCCTGCTGTGTGTGAGTTGCCTGCTCGCTGAGGCGTATCAGTTGACAGTGGGGTGTGGGTGTTGGTGGATGGTAGGATTGAATGCCAAATGTTGCTGATGAAATAGCCGATGTCCTGGGGGACAGTGTCATGTTTATGAATCTCAATAGCCTCTCTGATACGACGGGTGTACCAGTGCTTTTCCGGGGCTATGATCTTTGCATTCTGCCAGTCAATGATATGGTCCAAATCGGTGGAGTGTTTGATGATCGCAGATTTGTCACATTCCCCTCTGCGGCCGTGGGCCTTGTGTTCCTTGAGCCTGGTCGTAAGGTCTCTGCCGGTCTCGCCAATGTACACTTTCCCACAAGTGCAAGGAATTCGGTAAACCCCAGCTTGACGGCTGGGATCATGTCTGTCCTTGTGGGTGTGTAACTTCGTTTCCAACTTGTTTCGAGTCCGGTAGTAGACCTTAATGTCAGCTTCCCTCAGGATACGCTGAATCTTGTGTGAAGTGTGGCCGATGTACGGTAGCACGGCAATGGGTTTTTCGGTTGCGTCAGAGGATCGTGGAGCGTTCCTATTCGGGAGGAACTTAAGCTTATCGGGTCTGTACCCATTGTCTCTTAACACGGCGTTAAGATGTTTCAACTCGGATGGCAAGTGCTCTTTATCACTGATAGTGTGTGTCCTTCGAAGTAGGGTGCGATTCATGGAGGATTTCACGGATGGTGGGTGGAACGACCGGGCATTTAGGTAGCGGTCTGTGTGTGTGGGTTTTCTGTAAACCGAATGCCCAAGTGAGCCATCAACCCGTTTGGAAATGAGTACATCAAGGAAAGGCAACGAGTCGGATGTCTCAGTTTCCATGGTGAATTGAATGCTCGGATGTTGCTGGTTGAGGTGACCGAGGAAGTCACTCAGTTTGTCGGAACCGTGCTGCCTAATGATGAAAGTATCATCTACGTATTGAAGCCATAGTTTGGGTTTGTATCGTGCCGTCTCGAGGGCTTTCTGTTCGAAATCTTCCATGAAGATGTTTGCTAGGACCGGGGATATCGGGGATCCCATTGGAGTGCCCAAAGACTGTTGATAGTAAGTCTCTCTCCATTGGAAGTATGTGGATTTCACACATAATGAAAGTAGATCTACGATTTGATCTGACGTTAGGCTGGTTCGTTCCGGGAGCGTGCTATCATGTTCGAGTATCGACTTGGTTACGAGGATAGCCTCGTCTGTCGGTACATTGGTGAATAATGACGACGTCAAAACTCACTAGCGTGTCGGAAGGCTGCAATATGGTTCCCTTTATGATGTTGATAAACCCTGCTGAATTGGGTACATGGTGGGGCGTCTTACCCACGAGTGGGTGTAAGAGCCTTGTCAAGTGTTGGGCGAGGTTATACGTGGGGGAACCTCGGGATGAGACAATCGGTCGGAGCGGTCTGTCTGGTTTATGAATCTTTGGTAGGCCAAAGAATCTTGGGCATTTCGAGCTGGACGGACGGAGCTGCCTGTATAGTGCTTTGGGTAAGGCTGTGCTCCGGTTTAAGGAAAGAAGTTTTGCGGCGACTTTCCTTTCTGCTAACGGAATCGGGTTCTTTTTGAGGCGGGTGTAGGTATCCGTGTCGAGGATATCCTGAACCCTCTGATCGTATTCTGAGCGGTCCATCACTACTGTGGCATTACCCTTGTCTGCCTTTAGAATGTGTATCGAAGAGTCATTACGGACGTTATTGACAGCCTGATATTCCAGTCTTGTGATATTGGATTTCGGGGGCTTCACGTTTTTTAAGATCTGGTGTATCTGAATACGGATATCGTCTGCCTTTTGTTTTTCGAGCTTTCGGATGGAAGGTTCAATAGACTGTATGAATTCTTCCACGGGAATCTTTTTAGGGGCGGTGGCAAAATTCATTCCCAAGGCTAAGACACTGGTTTCCGTGTGAGATAGTTGGCGTTGGCTGAAGTTAACGACGGGGTTAACCTTTTCCCTTCTTTTTATGTTCCCTTTGTTGGACGTCCGTGGCAAGTATTTACAAACTGTGGGTTTCGTAATTTACTACAGTGCATCCCCTTGCCAGATGGAACATCCATCAAACCTGACATTGAGCAACCGTAAATGTCACCCCGGGGGAAGTAGGCAACCATCCGTTCCCCTACACAAACAAACTTAGTGTCTGAGTTCACAAATAAGCTAATGAACATGGTTTCTCTAGCAATGGTCAGTCATTACATAGTTTTATATTTTAAACTAAAAAAGCAAAGTTGAAATCGTTTATAATAGCAGCTCGGTTTTATATTTATTTAATTATATTTATTATTATTATTATTCTTAGCTGTTCTAAAGCTCTTACGGAAGTTTTCATAATTGTAGATTTCGCGAAATCATGTGATAAATCATTAAGTAATCAAAATCATTTAATAAAAACACATTCTCAATAAAAACGTACACATTCTTACGGCTCTGATATGTAATGCCATTGAGAGTTTTCTAATCGTTGATGGCTCTAGCAGTAGGTAGTTTGTCAGCGGGCCTGGTAATAATATGTGTAGTATCATCAGTCGGCTTAAAAATTGGTGATAGTCTGATGCTGTTACTAAGTAAAACGTGTGCTGCAGTGGGAAGGCCGGGACTAGACCATCCAGTTTACTTCATAATAATTTCGTTAGAATCAATCATCCAAACATTTGATGTGTTAAATATATTACAATAGGCATTATAGCATCAAGAAGAAAACAAAATTTCCTCGAAATATTATTCGAACTGTGTTTAATAAAACAATTAGCGTTGTGGAAAGCACTAGTAGGAAAGGGTCTAGTAGTGAGAGTGAGGTAGACCGTAGTCTTGTGCAAGACCGTTATTATGCGTATCCTAGTTACACAATCCCGCGCCAGTCGTAAATACAATTTTTGACGATCAGGACCGCTAATAACGGTCTTGTTAATTTTGCAGATTTTACCCGAAAAATTCCGAGGACATTCCAAGCGTGCCACTGTGTGAGCGTAATTAGCATAATTTATCGCTCTGTCTGTAGGCAAGGGCTCGGTATGGTATCTGTACGTCTTTTGTATGCAACTGGTACATGCAATAGCTAAACGCGAGTCTAGTCGAGTTAGTATAGCTGCATGAAAATCCAACAAAGTGGATGAAGCTATTGAATATTGATTTCGCTGAAAATTTTTTATTGAGAAGCTGAAAAGTCAACAAATTACTGCTGTTTGGCAATTCGCACAGGGTAATGATTTATTTATCAATTTAACCACCGGGTTCGGAAGCTTACCTTACTGCAGTTAGTGGAAAGATATTGCTTTGCCTGTATTGTGTGTCGACGGAAGTCGTCATCATGATCATTGCCAAGGCATTGCGTATCGAAATGGAATTAGGTACCGTTTTTAAAATATTAAATTAGGCCTATATTTTGTGAAAAATGACTGGGGCCTATAGGTCATAGCTAAAAAGACGATGACAAAGTACCCAGAAAGAATGTTGTATCCGACCGTCACTTTTTAAGGGTTTTTTGGAATTTTTTTACAACCACACTAACCAGTTAAAACATTATTCTATTGATTTTTTGGGGGTACAGAAAGCGAAACTATCTTTAAAAATCACTCTTATGATGGTTTTCGGACTTTATTTCCCTTCTAAAAAAATCCTCTCCTACACAAAATAGGATCCTATTTTTCATGAAATAAAATAAAGGAAAGAATGTCATATCCGACCGCAACTTTTTAACCAAATAAGTTTACTTTGTGAATACCAAATAGGAATGCCTATACTTAAAACCAACAATTGGCATTTTATGACTGACCTGCCAATAGCTCAAATTCAAAAGCTTTGTTCCTATCCTGCCCACTGCTTCTTCCATCCATATTTTATGCCCTATTTGCATAGATGAATCCATTGATAATCATATAATAGCCTCTTATCAATATCAACTTCTCATCAGCTTCAGCTAATTAATTCCAAGAATGTGCCAGTGAACCAGAATTTAACCATTCATTATACTATAGACACATAGTGTTAATCCTTATGATATGATGTTTTGTTTGTTTTATGTTCGTTTGTTGTTTGTTTGTTATGCAGTCAGAAAAAGTGTTTGAATGGTTCTTCACTTCACTTACTTCACTTTGATGATTAAAAAAAATCATGTATTTAGCTGCCCTACCCACAGTGCTTTCTCACCTCGTTTTTGTTGGATATTCTCCATTAATTTTATTTTATTGTCATGATAATATTTCATCTTTTGTCAAAATTAACAGGGGCCATTCATCAAGTGAGAGCTCCATATTCTGGAGGTGTTATGGACAGCTTTGAGAATTGCATTCCATTTTGAAAGCAAGTACATGCGTTGTTGCATTAAGTCACTGGAGGACGATTGCTGAAAGCTTGGGCCTGAGGAACTATGGGTCGAACGCTCTAACATCAAGTATGTTGTTATCAAGGCGACTATAAAAAAAAATTTGAAGGCGTCTTTAAATGGATTGCCCAGGAGATACTACGGTCATACATCAAGAATGTCAGTGAACTGTGCTCTTTATTTTGACATCTTCTTTCAAAGTAGTCACACTCATTCTTTGATATGTATCATACAACACAGAAGTGCATGTACAAAGAAAAGTTATTGACAGCTTTGCACAAGAAGACCGGGATGTTTGGTGTTTTGTTTGCTACAATTGTGTGGTCTCCATACTGTGATATTGGTAGGTCACCCAACAGAATGTGGGAGGGCAGGCTGGGATGGCACCCAAAGTGTGACACACATTATTAACTATCATAGCACAGAGCTGGTTTGAAAACTTGCAATGGAATGAATGGTCATCAAGAACAGTTTTCCATCAAGAAGCGACAGTGACACAGTTAATACTATAATAAAAACACAACTGCTGTGACGTTTGTGCCCAAATGTGTGCTTGTGATGGAAGCACATGCTCTGCTAAGTCATCATATGCCAACCAGCAGACACGGGATACATTGCTGCATGGACTGTGTACAGCATCAGTTGAATGACAAGTTGTGACTGTCTCCCAGAGTAATGTATCTAAACTTAAGGGCCATCTACAAGGGTACAATAAAACATTATTGAGCGACAGCCTATCTAACTTCACAATAACGGAAATAGTAAATGAATGTCATATTGGTATTCCATTCAATTAGTTTTTGAACCGATATGCTTTAGCATGTAAGGAAATCACATTGGAAGCATTTGAACATTGTGAAAGACAATATCTACATGTATCTGAATTTGTTAGAGTTGGAGTCTGACACCACTTTAGAAATTTCTGTACATGTACATTGCTTTGTGAAAACTTACTGGTTTATCAGCACAATTAATGTTTAATTTCCGTTTGTTTTGAAGGCATGAAGTAAAATGTCCAAAGTTGTATAAATGATGAAAGCAACCTTTTTTGTTTTGTTTGTTTTTATTGTTTCTGGAAACCGTGGAATACCCTCTTTGGGGGTGGTGTTATTCTTTAATAGAAGTGTTCAATAGTATTAAATTTGTTACAATTATTCTTGTACAATAAAACACCACTGCAACAGTCCTTGGTATGGCAAACATTCAGTTACAACCATTTAATTTGTTTCCCAATTTTGTTACATACAATTGACATTATACATGTACATGTACATGTAGTTCACAAAAGGCCCAGTACACTGAATTTTGTGGATCCCATGGGATTTTTTTTTATAGCTTGAGGGTATAGTTACAGTGGTGTCATATAAATACTGTTTGCATCCCTATCAGTTTACATGTGTGCTTTTACTAACAGAAATCATACATGTAACAATGTACTAGAAATAAACATGTCGACTACATGAAGTTGGTTTAAAATGTAATAATCATGATTTATTTCATTTCAAGTTGACATAATGATGAAAGCTCTTTTTGTATTTTATGTTTAACATACAAACACCATGCGTCGATTAAAAAGCAATAATTGGCCCAAAAGTTCAGTGTACATTTACTAAGGACTCTAACACTAAACTATAACACCATTGAGTTTTAAATATATTAAATTGTATTGTTACCAGAAAATATGTCAGATAGAGTAAATTCTGAGAATGTTTTGTACCATTACCATCTTATAAGCAAGTATGCATTTAGATAATTCATTGAGTTCGTTTTGTTTTTGTTTATTACCAATTATCCCCCTTTTTTAATGGGAACGTAAATCATTGGTTTGGGGAATTGTATTCCAATCCTCAATGTAGTTTTCAAGGGACATATCATAAATCTAACGAGTGGAAATTTCATCACAATAGGTGCTCACGTTTTTGAGAAAACTGTAGTGAATAATTGTTTCATGTTTATGTGAGACAGTTCAGTCAAATTGTCTGTGTTCAACCAAACACTTTTTATAACATTTGTTTATAATTGTATAACATTGTATCTTTTGACTACAAAATAAATGTCACAAGTATTTTAAATCTTTTAAGTTTTTAATATCATGTCTTATTTTTTGTTTATTATATGTTCTATGCACAAATACCATACATAGGTTGCATTGTTTTGCTTTTTGAAACGGTTTACAAAGAATTTTCTTGTAATCAGCTGGAGGAGTAAACAACTTCAGATGGGCAAATTACCTGGTTCAGCTCAGTCAAATTTACCAATCGAAACATGGCACTATGGCAAATTCATTTTGTATTGGCAACTCGAGTACAGAAATTTTATAAATAAATGCCTCAAGTATGTTACATAAAGTAACTAGTCTATCATTGTATACCCTCATACTGTAGCTGAACTTTTGTAGCAAGTAGCTACAGTGGTCAAAATCAGTCAACTGACTGTTTTTGATTGTTGAACTGTGGTCACTGCACACGGGAGAATCGTTGACTGGGTTTAAATGTCATTTTCACCACCCTCAATAATACAAGACAACGCTTTTACTAGTCAAAAATTGCCAACTCATTTTGACCTGTAAATGTACTGTACATGTATGTACATTACTTCGTATACAAACGTAATGAGGTTTGACCGGCCGTGAACGCTGTCAAACCTGTACATGTACACAGTGCTTCCACTTTTCAAATCTACATTTCCTTAGATTTACAGAAACATTTCCTTAGATTTCCTTAGATTTTTTTCCCGATGTTCCTTAGTTTTACTTAAATCATCAAAAGTGTATTAGCCCCTGTATGCATACACAGTTTGCATATGTGAAAGTTGCAGTAGGCCATAAGAAGTGCATGCTGTTGAAAAAAAGCTCATCCATCATTGTTAAATTTCTCGAGAAAAAACTCACAAGAAATAATCAAACTGCACGCAAATGATAAGCACTGCATCAGTGGCGCACCCAGGATTTGATTGGGGGGGGGGGGGACTCAAAATATTTTTATTTGAAATCCAATAATGGGGAGAGACATGGCTGACCCAAACCATAACCGCTGGCGCGGCTGCAGCCATGTCCCTAGTCGTGCTCGTCAGTGAACCTACGGCACATGTTAAATGTTTCCTGGTGGTTTCTAGTCATAAAAAGAAGACATTATGGCATGATTCGGACTCGTAGGGTTTTACCTTCCATATAATTTCCTCCTCTTGATGTAAAGAACTTGAGCTTGTTTCGTCTGCAAGATTTCTATAGTTAAATACTTTCATTGCGTGGACGTAAAGTTTGTGATCATTCTGGGCGGAGCTAAATTTTTTCAAACACGAATTTGGCGACAAAACCAAATCCCAATATTATCCAATCGGTGTTTGCTAAAGAGTGTCACATAATCTTTGTAAATTAAAACCCAATCCTGGGCCATTGTGTACAAACTGGAAAGGAGTTGATTATAATGCGGGCGTGTTTAAATTTTACGAGTAACCTCAACGACAGTCAACGACCTCAACAAGAGAAACGGACAACAGAAAATGAAAATAAAATTAAGTAAAGGTGCTCCCTGATCAGGGTGCACCATGGCAGGGGGGGGGGAGAATGTGTAAAAATGCTTGTTATATATACTGGTGGCCCTTCAAGCTTACATGCACATGCATACGCAACGCCGTAAAATATAATAGTGAGTGGAATAAATGGAAAACTTTTGGAGGGGAGCTTGAGTCTCCTGAGTCCCCATCCCTTGTACCACTGCCCTATACTCCTTGCCGAACTCCTCTGTAGACAAGACTTGGGCTCAGATTTTGCTCTTTCCTGGCTCCTTCTTTAAACAAATAATAAAACATCAACGAGCCCCCCAAGCCCCCCCTTGGGTGCGCTACTGCACTGCATGTACACTAAGTTGGCAGTTTTTGCACGCCTTCCCCATCAGTTGGTGCCCTGCAGCCTAGTGTAACGTTAATTCTTTAAATGCGAGCCCGCGGTGGTCACTTACCAGACATACATACATGTGCGTAGGCCAGCCTAGGTAGCATGAAAATCTGACGTCATGCTTAGACTAGCCCATGGCTGTGCCTAACATGCGGCCGGCAACTAGGCTGTTTGTGCCGTGCCTAGTCAAATCTGCGTCAATGCTATACAGCGCGCAAACTGACCGAGGGTATAATAAGTGTTAATTTGTATGCAACATTATTTCGTAAAAAAATATCGAATATTTACGAACATTCCTTAGAATTTCCTTAGAATTTACGGCATTTCCTTAGATTTCCTTAGATTTCTTTATTTCCTCAGAAATTTCCTTAGAGCGTCAAAACATTAAAAAAATTCCTTAAAATAAGGAAATTTCCTTGAAAGTGGAAGCACTGCATGTACATGTCATGCAGCAAGCACATACAGTGTATTTACGTATTGTATGTATAATGTACAGTACAGTAGTACACGTACATAACAATGTAGCAAGTTACCAGGCTGGCCTGCTGATTATGCGGTGAGCTGTTGCCATTTGTGCGCTTGCGTAGTATTCTCTTAAACCGCAAGTTGAATATGCATGAAAGGTCATATACCTCGACCATGCAAACTGGCCAAGACGTTACTCTGGACAAAAGGTCGCGCTGCCGTGGACAGGAATAAATGGCGCCCGCAGCGGCGATTGGTTTATCAAATCACAGCGGATCGGCGCATGTACATGTACATGTACGTATAAAATCACGAGTAACGTCTTGTACCAAGACTAGGTAGACCGTGGAGACGAGGATGTAAGCATGCATGTACGGTAAGATATGACATATTATGTCATTGTATGTAATATACATGTACAATGTACATGTATGTAAACGTATTTACGGCGGACGTGAGTAAATAAGGCTACATTTTGTCTGCCAACGTGATTGAACTGTATAGTACTGTACATGTATAATGGCGTATACTGAATCTCGGCAAATAAAACCTCGCCATACCTAACACGAACAATATGTTCATTTGTACGTTAATGTTTGGCTTTATTTGAAAATTTAAAATCAATGTATACTGTAAGCCTGTGCGAATAGTTCAATTAGGCATATTCGGTTATTCGTAAATATTAATTGCTCATCGTTTTCGTAATCGCTGTTTTTTCCATGTCATTTTTGCACACAGATTAGATAAGATTTCAATAAATACGTTCATACATTTCGTGGTTCAGCTCGTAAAAGACTTTCTCTTCATTTAAAATAAAGTATAACTAAAAATGCTTCAGTTTCAAAACCCCCTACCTAGCTGATCAGCCATTCCGTGTGTGAGCAGTTGTTCTTTTTTAGGAACGTTAGTTATTGTTTTAATTAACTGTGTTATACTTAAAGTATCCTCTCTCCGCCGGGGATGCGTGGTGGCGCCCTTTTAAAGTTCATTGACCCCACGTTCCTCACCGCCTGCACAATTTTCATCAGGTGAGGATGCCAAACTTTCTTCGTAGTTTTTAACTTTTATTTTAATAATAATTATAATGCAATAATCTAAACCCATGCTTATTTTCATTGTATCTGCAAATATCCATAGATCCATTTGATGTTGTTGATTTTAGGAACATCATTGCCAAAAAGTGTAATTTTTGCAGTTAGAAAACTTTTGTGGGTCATGGAATTGGGGTGAAGTTTTAGGAATGCAACACACGTGTGATGGTTAGCGTTGTAGGCTCTGTGTTGCGGTACATGGTACATGTACTTGGGAAAAATGGCAATTGATGTGCGTAAAAAATTAAGAAATTCATACAATTCAGAATTCACACATAATTATACTATTACACCGCAATGGTACTTCATAAAACAAAAAAGTGCTTCCAAAGATTTACAAACCATGCGTACACAGTGAAGGACCATAAGTGAGCATAAACAAAATTACTGTTTCTCTTTTGACTCTTCCCATTTGCACAAAAATACCAAACTACCCTTTTTTACTGTCACGCGAGTCAAAAAAGTTTTTTTCTCCTAGTGTCATAGTGTCATAGTATGTCCTAGGGTGTGTTGAACACAGTGTTTTTATTATGCAACATCCTGCTGTAAATGTTTTCCACTTGTCACGCGAGTCACATTGTTTGTCACGCGAGTCACGCGAGTCACGCTGCCATCAATATATATTTTTTTAGAATTTCAGTGGTGTCAGTTTAGTGCGTCTATTGTACTTTCATATAAAGTGATCCAGAATTTAAAGCTTTCAATATTAATTGGCCACTGATTGCATACCAAAATGTAAGGTTTAAAAAAAATTGGCCGTCATGCAAGTCACATTTTCTTATTTGATGTAATTTAGTCAGGCAAGTTTTTCCCCAATAATTATAGACCCATCCTTATAGTTTGTAAAAACTGTGTTCACTGAAAGCAAGGTGTAATATCCGGGAGTAGAGAGCCGGACAAAGTTAACAAAATAAGTGGGATCGTCACGCGAGTCACAATGGAATGGCTGTGATTTCCAAACTTGTCCATGGCCACTGCACCTGACAGAAAATAAAACTGCTCTTTTGATGGTTCATTTGTTAAAATGTCTCAAAATGGGATGCCAACAATCCATACATACTTGTATTGGATATTATAAAGCATAAACTTTACATTGCATGACCTTCGAAATTGTCCTTTGAAGAAGATTTATTATTGACGTTCGGCACATGAATGTACCAGCTTCGACACTACTCCATGATAATATTATTGTGGTCGTTTACATGTGTACGTGTGCATATGGCTGGGCGGCTGTGGCAATCGGGATTTTTGTACACTGTGTAAATGATGCTAGGATCGAAAGCGCACTCTTTATGTAAATTTACCTGAAGTCTCTATGATGTCTGTGGCCTCCTAAAACTGTTTTAATCTGACGATAAATAATTTCAAGTGGAATCTTCCGTGGACTTAATTACTTACTAGCTGGCTGAGAGTTTTAAGAAGAAAATAAGCATACGAACCTGTTGAAATACCATGTTTTGACAAAAAGCTATTACAATAAAACTTTTAATCATGAAAATATACCGAGTATAGGCTATAAAGATTTTGTGAAATATATCACAGACCCGCTGCCGCTGCAACCACCAAATTACGTGCGCTGTGCGTGTGGTGCGCCCATGGATATAAGCCTACTTTATTGTTATTTAATTAATAGTGATATGAAAACAGATCCAAAAAATAGTAATAAGTGTGTGAATGTAGACTTGTATTTAACAACCCTGCGGTGCATGGTGACAACACGCACGAACACATGATGGGACTAAATCATTTAGTACGTTTGAATAGCGTGTAAAACGTTCATATAGGGGTAAACAATCCCTTCTCAAATGGTGTAAACAGACTTATTGAGTCCCTCTAGACACAAGAAAACAATAATTATATGGGTGCCCAATATACAACCTCGCGCGCTTGAAGGCACTAAATCATTTAGTACGTATGCCCGATATACAACCTCGCGCGCTTGAAGGCACTAAATCATTTAGTACGTATGAATAGCGTGTAAAACGTTCACATTGGAGCACACAATCCCTTCTCAAATGGTGTAAACAGACTTATTGAGTCCCTCTAGACCCAAGAAAACAATTTCAAGCCAAATATAAAGTTTTATATGGGTGCAAGCCCACAATCCCTTCAAAAAAAATGTTTTTGCACATTTTTTGCACTGCTGACATTCTACAGAGAAACCAAGAGATTCTATTTGTCTCGCCATTCTAATACCCACAACCAGACCTCAAAATAAACATCTCAGGTTGCCGAACTGTTTGGGCAATGTCTGGGATTAGTGCGGTAATGTCAATTGATAACAGCTGTACTGTTTCAATGGGTTGTCTGCTGGCAAGGCCCCCCCCCCCCTTACTTTGAAAGCTGCATACCGGGTCAATGGTTCACCCCAGGTTGAATTTTTTTTACCATGTTATCAACCACTGTATCAATAGAGAACTTATGCAAAGTGGCTGAATTTGAGTTTTCAATGATGTAGTAAACAACAATTGAATGGAACAACTGAATGAAATAGCACCACCATGAACCGCAGGGAAAATTTTAAATAACTTTTTCCATAAACATTTTTGAAGCAGCTCTGTCTCGACAAAGCTGTACCATTTTGCAGCGAATGTGCAAACCACGCATAGGCATTCAATAAATACGTATGCACACGACGGCTGGCTGATTACTAGACAGATATCATTGAGCATGGCCAGCGCTAGGCATGATCACACAGAGATCCTGGCCCAGCTTAATCGGGTTCTTGCACACAATGGATTTTTGTTAAGAAGTGGTGATCCAAACAAGCGAAGCGAGCTCACAGCGAAGGCCCCGGGGCCCGTTTATAAAGTGAAATGTTATTGAGTCCAGAAAATGATCACAAATATCTTCAGAAATATTTGTGATGGCGCGAAAATAATTCACATGCTTTATAACATTTTGGAACATATAAAAAAAAATAGCCAGTTTTCAAGAATTTTTTGATTTAGTTTTAGAGAATCATTACCTCCTGGGTTGCAAACAAACATACTCAATGCTACATGTGAATATTTGATTCAAAAGTGGGGTAGGGTTCAGGACCTTTTCTAAAGTGAGGGAGGGCAAGTGTCCCCCTTATCCCCACCACTTCCGCCTCTGGTGCTATTTATTCAAATCCTGTTTGATTTCTAGTATCTTTGATTCCAAACATTATGGTCATTCCAATTCTCCCTCCTCCTCCCTTGTAGTGCCCAGCGTTTTTGTAACTGAGTCTTAGAAGAGCCACTAGTTAACACATTAATGACGAGGATACATTATAATGCAGCAGACTAGGTATCCTTATCACCCAAGGCCCAATGGTTTCATGATTGTAACCATTGCTATCCTCACTGGGATAGAATAGCTGACGTCTACCCTGTGAGCTTTGTTTATGACGGTGTCAAACATATAAGGAGAAATAAATCATTCTGTCTGAGATTCTATTATTTTATGAAATAAGAACTGTAAATGAATTTTTATTCACAACCCATTTTAAGGTAAAGACTTATGCATATTATGGGAATAAACACTTTCCGTCAATTGACCACTTTGAGAAATTCACTTTTGGACTTTGCTGAGAAACATATGGACATAAAATGAATTCTGACTTCTAGCATTCTATTGGAATGTTCATTTTAAATCTGATAAGGTTATGAAGGGTTTAATCTAAATAAAAAAGAAAGACTACGATAGGTTAGGAAGATTAAATTCTCATATTAATTTAGCTTCTATGTTTGTAGACATCTGCAATACAAATTGGGTGTTTTCAGTTGGTTATCATATGGGAGAATGCCATGGCATGGCATTTTGTGCATTGGTACATTTATGCACATTTTGTCGCTCTCAAAAGGGCAACTTTACAAATGAATGGATGAAGTCCCTTAGCAACAATTAGACTGTTTTTCTCTATGCTGTAACTATAGCAACAAGACAGACCATAAGTCATATGACTTGAGCTCAGTCATAATTATGACTTTATATTTCATAATTATGACTTAGTGTAAGTCATAATAATAACTTAGTTTGCCTATAGAACAACGACGGTTTGACAGTTGCATTACGGAGATACACACGGAATCGTTAAAGGGAAATTTATAGTGAATAAAATGCTCAGCTTAAGTCATAATTATGACTTAAATAAGTCATAATTATGACTTCAGCTAAGTTATAATTATGACTTAAATAAGTCATAATTATGACTTAAGCTAAGTCATAATTAAAACATGGCCAATCGAATTCCATCTGCTTCTTTTTACTTCATAGCTTATCCTTGTGGTTTGGGTGTGGTCGTTGAGTTCATCCATCGAAATGATATTTGGCCAGAATATTTGTAATGCTTTCTTCAAGCACTGGTATTGAAAGGAGTCTAGTTTATTTTCGTCGCTTTTGTTCATTTTCCATGTTTCGCAACCATAGAGAAGCACTGGTCTCACCAATGTTTTATAAAGCTTGATTTTGGTTTTTCTTCCATACTGTTTGGATCTCCATATCTTGTTCAATTTTGTAAAAGTAACTCTTGCCTTGTTTATTCTGCAATTCATGTCTCTCCCTCCACCTCCTTCTTTGCTTACAATTGCACCCAAGTATGTAAATTCCTCCACATCATCAATTTCATTTTCCTCTAGCTTAACAGCATCCCTCTTCTTATTCATTCTCATGATCTTCGTCCTCTTTCTGTTGACTTTAAGTCCAATTCTGCTTGCGATCCCAGACATACTGTTTGTTTTCCTTTGCATTTGGGAGTGACTGGAAGATAAGAGTGCGATATCGTCTGCAAAATCTACACTCTAAAAACTGAAGTGTTAAAAGTAACTCTTGAAGTGTCATTTTTAACACTTACGAAGAGTGCGAGGAGGGACTACACTCCTAGTGTTATACGAACACCCCATGACGTGTTACACCCCTAACACCTTGTGAAGTGTTACAGATGTAACCTTTATAAAGTGTAGCTGCAACACTTTCAGGGTAGGATCCACTCTTGGCAGGGGTTGTTGCAACACTACGCAAGTGTTAGTTCCAACACTTCTGAGGGCTGATTCAACACATTCTAGGGGTTGTTTCAACTCTTCCAAGGGCTAATTGAACACATTATAGGGGTAGGTTCTACTCCTTCCAGGTGCTGCTTCAACACATTCTAGGGGTTGTTTCAACTCTTCCAAGGGCTACTTGAACACATTCTAGGGGTAGGTTCTACTCCTTCAAGGTATTGCCTCAACCCTTTCTATGTGTTGGCTCAACTCTTTCTTTGGATTAGGCCAACCCTATAAAGGCTAGGATGGTATAGACCTTTATCACTCAACAACCATCTTGGTCACCTTTCCTGTATACCCATTGGAAAAGATAACACCAATTATCATAACACAGAAAAGTCACAGACTACTTGCCCTTCCAGCCTCAGTTTGGTTACACTGCTCTGAATGGAAGTAAAACAAGATGGATGCAACATGATAAAGGTCTATTCATAGATCCCAAGGCCACTGATGAAGTTCATGACATATTTTTACAAACTTTATGTCTGACCTTAGCACAGGAAGAATAAAGTAAAGATAAACATATTATATAAAATAATGTTCAAACTTTATTCATTCATTTTGTGACCAAAAGGCCAAATCACATGAATGATAAAAACTTTTAAAATACAATGAAAGTACAAATCTCAATTTCAAATTTCAAATCTTATTTTACAAAACATTCATAAATACCCAAGACAGTTTGGGAACTAATTTTGATCCTTGGTCTTTTACCGTAGGATTAAGACCTCTGGGATTGTGGCCACAATCCCAGAGGTCTTAATCCTACGGTAAAAGACCAAGGATCAAACTTAGTTCCCACATCGAACTTAATGCACTTAATAATAAGGTAGCCTAATGGCAACATTTGAAGAGTCAACATTTACATAAGAATAATGTACAAGGCTTTGAAATATATGTGTAGACATACATGTTTAAAAAAAAATCCAATTCCAGCATCTTCCATTGATATGAAATAAGAAATTATTTTGTTTTTAATGTGTGCAACAAAAGTCACAGAATTTTGATACAACTTTTAAAGAATGTTCAAACTTTATTCATTCATTTGGTGACCAAAAGGCCAGATCACATGAATGATAAAACTTTTAAAATACAATGAAAGTACAAATCTCAATTTCAAATTTCAAATTTCAAATCTTATTTTACAAAACATTCATAAATACCCAAGACAGTTTGGGAACTAAGTTTGATCCTAGGTCTTTACCTCATTTTAAGACCTCTGGGATTGTTGACACAATCACTGAGGTCTTAATCCTATGGTAAAAGACCGTGCATCAAACTTTTATTCCCTTAATAATAAGGTGGCCTAATGGCAACATTTACATAAGAATAATGTACAAGGCTTTGAAATGTATGTGTAGACATACATGTTTTAAAATAAAAATCAAATTCCAGCATCTTCCATTGATATTAAATAAGAAATGTGTGCAACAAAAGTCACAGAATTTTGATACAACTTTTAACATGAAAAAGAGCATTTATGAATGGGAATACAAATTTGATGCTTGGTCTTTACCGTAGGATTAAGACTTCTGGGATTGTGGCCACGGGCGATGAAGGACATCGCCTTTGGCTTGGTCCTTCTCGCCCGTGGCCACAATCCCATCGGTCTTAATCCTACGGTAAAAGACTGCGCATCGAGTTAACATTTACATAAGAATAATGTACAAGGCTTTGAAATGTATGTGTAGCCATACATGTTTTTTTTAAATTCCAGCATCTTCCATTGATACAGCAGAAGCCAAATCTGTATCATGCAAATATCACAATTTCAAAATATCATTAACAGATAGAATGTTTTATTCTTGTAGTATTACGATCCCAAACCAGTTTTGCATTATAGACCAATAAATTCTAAGACTTTTGGTGAAGAATTGAAAAAACATCTCAACCAAGGAAGATATGAGATTATAAAAATATCGAAAAAATGATTTGAATTCGAATTTTCCATAATATCCTTTACTTACATTAATGAGTGTGCAAACATAATAAGATTGGTGCAAATTGTAGAGTTCTAGAGCTTAACCCTGCTGAGGTATTTGCATTTCACGAGGCATATTTTAATAGGCGTTTTTTGTCCTCTCATTTAGAAGCTTTGACAAGCATTTGAGAAATTATCTCCTGCCAGAATATCAACATTTGATTTTTTGATATTTTAAATGTGATATTTTCATGATACAAATATTTAAACAAAATATTTTTGAGCTGAACACCTAAAAGAGATGTTGAGGAGAACAATTAATTATAAATCTAATGCATAGTTTCGCTACAGAAGTAAATATGCGGTGCCCATTTACTTTTGACCATGAGTGTACATCCCACCCCGAAACTGCTTCAAGATTTCAAGAATATAGGGCCTACTGCTTGATTAATTGACTGATGAATCCAACACAGCACTTGCGCTCTTTTCAAGAATAGCCAAGCTGTTGTCCAGCTCCCGCACACAAGATGGAATTTTTGGCAGTGACCTCAATGCCAAAAACTCCAGAAAACATAAAAGCCATATAGGGTCATTCCATGACAAATCACCCCCCCCCCCCCAAAAATGGAAATTTAAACCCGACCCCTTTCAAATTGGTTCATTTTTGGTTTATGGGGTATTTTTGGCTGAAAAAGCTGAAATTTCAAGTTTAGCTCTGTCGGACCAACGGTTTTCGTGCTACGGCCCACCATTTTTTGGCGATTTTGGCCAAAATGGGCGTGACCGCCATTTTTCAAATGACCTGATCTCCCTAACCAGTGAGCCAAATTTGTTGATATTGGGATCTTTGGAAAGGTAATTGTGTAAGGAATCCAAATTTGCCATTATTTTTTATGTAGGAGCAATTTGAAGTTTGATGACCTTTTGACCTTTACTTTGACCTTGTGGATCACGTGACCTTGAGTTGAACTTGGGTGAAAATTATAACCCAACATGTTCTCTGCAAAATATCGAAAAAATGTACGAATCCTATACAATGTACATGTACTATAATACATGTGTGTAAAAGATCAAGTTCCAGCCAGTATGTTGTCTTTGTTGCAGCCTGATTGAGAATGAATGTAACTACATGTATTTTTAAAGTGGCAATAACCATGATAGCAATCTAAATGATCCTGAAATTGTATAATTAACCATGTTTTCAATGATCAATTTTACCTTAAGAAATAACAGTTTTTGGGAATTCCCAGGCCAGAATTTCATTCAAAAAGAGAAAGAATGGAAATTCCCAGAAGACATGTGCACCTAAATTTTGGGGAATTCCCATGTCTTCTTCAGGTGCAATCAATTTCTGAAATAGCACAACCTGTGTAAAAAGAGTCAAGGAACAATTTTCACATACACGTACAGTATTATTTATTCATAGAGTGTGAAGCTGGTCATATGTTTTGGAATGTGCATGTACATGTACTATATTGCATAGGAATATCACATTTTTGCATCAGGTATGCCAACTTTGAGAAGAGCTGGAAAGCAAACAAAAAATATTATACCTCCAATTTTTTGATATTTTGCAGAGAACATGTTGGGTTATAATTTTCATCCAAGTTCAACTCAAGGTCACGTGATCCACAAGGTCAAAGTAAAGGTCAAAAGGTCACCAAACTTCAAATTGCTCCTACATAAAAAATAATGGCATTCCTTACACAATTACCTTTCCAAAGATACCAAATATCAACAAATTTGGCTCACTGGTTAGGGTCATTTGAAAAATGGCGATCACGCCCATTTTGGCCAAAATCACAAAAGAAATGGTGGCCCGTATTGCAAAACCGTTGGTCCGACAGGGCTAAAACTTGAAATTTCAGCTTTTCAGCCAAAATTACCCCATAAACCAAAAATGAACCAATTTGAAGGGGGTGGGGTTCAACCTATTGGGTGATCTGACACGGAATGACCCTACAGCACTGGTGGGTACTCCAAGTGGAAGACGCAGTGCAGCTTGAATATACAGTCTACTGCACTTGTGATATCTTGTGTCACACGGGATTGCTTCATTGTCCAGAATAGCGAAATACTGTCCTGGGTTGTCCCAGGAGCCCAGGCAAAGGAGGTATGGTTGGCTCCTCTGGCGTTTCTTACGTTGCATGTAATACTCGATACTTGTTCCAACCTGAAAAGGACGAAATATCAAATGCTATCATAATCTATATGTACATGTACTGATTACAGATTTATTCAACATGTAATTTAAGACAGAGTGAAACAACATCTTATATACTACATCATACATTACTTTGCAA
Source organism: Zoroaster sp. YZ-2022 (assembly GCA_029582265.1). Lineage (NCBI taxonomy): Eukaryota > Metazoa > Echinodermata > Asteroidea > Forcipulatida > Zoroasteridae > Zoroaster > Zoroaster sp. YZ-2022. Next base: position 22,025,224 of record CM055823.1, read on the forward strand.
TTTCACATGTTGACAATGTGCCTTGAGAAAAAAAATCAATCAAGTTTTGATTTTTAGGGAAAAAACGACCGTAAAAGCTGTTAATCTGAGGTCATATGTACCAAGTACAATAGTGATATAGCGATAAGGTATGTTGTGTCAATGTTGTAAATTAAGATTGTTGTTATATAAACAGGGGTTTTCAAACCATTACGGGTAATATTATTATGCCCTGACATATTCTAACATAAACAAACCACTTTTGTTTATCATACAATGCATATTTCCAATACCTTGTAGATTTATTGATATTTATTCTGAGGAACGATAAACATAAGTTTATATTTGGTGGATGGCTGCAATGCATTATGGGTATTCCCAACATGACCCCCATCTCAAAATTCACACTCAGTAAGTCATAACCTTTAGTTTGATACCTTACTCTCTTCAATTGGCAAAAGATGAAAAAAATTATTAATAATTTCCACACTTGACCTTGATGTTTAGAGTATCAGATTACAGTATCAAATTACACTAATTACATTAATTCCGTCCATACATGTAAAATAACTCCGGGTAGAAACTGTTGGTGATGAAATTTAGTGTAGGCCTATTTAAATGCATAGTCGTGCATATTTGTGGTCTAGACCTGGCCTAGGCCCAGTGTAAACTGTAAATATTTTCCATATTACTGTAAATATTTACAGTTTACACTGGGCCTAGGCCAGGTTTAGACCACATTCACTAAAATTAGATTACTTCCAAGTGGCCGTCACCTTGAAAAATGAATCTGGTGGCAATTTTGAAGAAAAAACAAGCTCACGGAATATTCAAGAAAATCAGTTTTGAAAATCAAATAACATCGGAGCAAATGCATAAGATACCTCTGTCAAAACAGACACAGAATATATACAAGTGGCTAATGATTCATTAGCATACGTTTACTTCAACACTCACCTATTTCATAAAATAGAACTAGAAAAAGTAGAAGGCTATCTTTTGCCTTGATCTTGATCAATGGCCGCCGCCGCCTCGATCATGCAAAGAAAATTGCATTGTGGGTAATTAAGTCTGCGCGCGCCGCCGCGCCAGGCCCGCACTACTTTCGATTAGCTCTGACGTCACTGTCGGGCCGACTCGGGGGAGAATGGGTTACTCGGATCAATGACGTCACTCGACACGTTTGATGACGCCCCCCATTAGGACAAGAAGTACAATTTCACGTAGCTATTTCAGTATAGATAACTACTATTTTTAACAAGTTCAATATAGTTAATTAAAGGAAGCGTTTTGGTTGTACGTTGGTATTTTTACATCTATTTTATACCCCATGTCCCACACGGTCGGTCTCGTTCCGAACATATTAATAAGGTAAACAAAATTAAATGTCCGCAATCATTTTATGGTGACCTTTGACATTAATACCGCCACATCACGAGAGTGCGTATGTCGTTCGTTTAGCTCTTGCTTTGGGCTCATCCGGGAAGCTCACTCGGGTCAACTCGGGGAAGCTACTCGAACGCACCCTAAGAAAATGAAATGCGACACCAGGAAAGTGTTACAAGTAAACTCGGCGAATGGTTAGAATTCAACACCACGAAAAGTGTTAGGATTACACTTGGCTTGGGGTGTTAGTATGACACTACGGGGTGTTAGACTTGCCTTTACATAACACTTGAAGGGTTGAACAGAATGCTACACTTACAAAGGGTTACATTTTAACACTTCAGTTTTTAGAGTGTAGGTCTTCAAGCTTAGACATCATCCGCCATAATTATGACTTAGCGTAAGTCATAATAATAACTTAGTTTGCCTATAGAACAACGACGGTTTGACAGTTGCATTACGGAGATACACACGGAATCGTTAAAGGGAAATAGTGAAAAAAATTCTCAGCTGAAGTCATAATTATGACTTAAGCTAAGTCATAATTATGACTTTATATTTCATAATTATGACTTTATATTTCATAATTATGTTTGCCTGTAGAACGACGGTTTGACAGTTGCACTCTTTCCATTTAACGATTCCGTGTGTATCTCCGTAATGCAACTGTCAAACCGTCGTTGTTCAATAGGCAAACTAAGTTATTATTATGACTTAAGCTAAGTCATAATTATGACTTAAATAAGTCATAATTATGAATTAAGTTAAGTCGTAATTATGACTTAAATAAGTCATAATTATGACTTACTTAAGTCATATTTACGACTTAAGGTAAGTCACAATTATGAATTAAATAAGTCATAATTATGACTTAATATCTCATAATTATGACTTAGCGTAAGTCATAATAATAACTTAGTTTGCCTATAGAACAACGACTGTTTGACAGTTGCATTACGGAAATACACACGGAAGCGTTAAAGGAAAATAGTGAAAATATTTACTCAACTTAAGTCATAATTATGACTCCAATAAGAGATTTTGTCACAATGAATGTATTTTGACAGAATCATTTATTCTCAGCGAAACACAGGTTTGGGAATTTACATGCTGTTTATTTCACTTTGGAATAAAAATTATTGGAATTTAGTTGACTTGAGCTGCACGAATGTTAGAACGAACGTTTTGGACAAATCCATTTTTCTGCTTTCCTGCTTCCCGAAAAGCGGATCGAACGTTTTCTCAACAGTAGCATTGGTAGGATTCGTCCATTATTTTGTCGAAAAGGGAGTAGATTTATCAAATCATCATCTGCTTGTCTTCAAGAACAAAGCAGACTTGTCCACTTTTAGGCCACTGTTGAGAAAACGTTAAATCCGCTTTTCGGGAAGCAGGGAAGCAGAAAAATGGATTTGTCCAAAACGTTCGTTCTACTTTTCGGGTTGTGGGTAACCAGTAAAACACGTTTAGGCCGCTGTGGAGGTCGAAAAGTGGACATCTGCTTTTCAGATTTCTAAATAATGAAAAAGCAGATTGAACGTTGTTGGCTAGTGCACTTTTCTATTTTTCTGCTTTTCTTCCACCTAAAATGTACATTGAACATTTTGGTAACATCCATTTTTCTACTTTTCTGCTTTTCAGTGCACATGTAGATCAGTGTACATGTACATTTTATTTTCGCGGGCAATTTGTTGTGTTGTAGTGACAATGTCACACATCTATTTCCATGTTGCGAGCAACTTAATCTATAACTGTGTACAATAGATTAAGAGTACATTACAGATTATCAGTATAAAGCACAGTTGACATTTATACAGTACAATTTATACAGTAATACCAACAGACAAAGACATGCCTATTATAGTGAAAAATTTACTAAGCTTAAGTCATAATTATGAGTTAATATCTCATAATTATATCTCATATTTATAACTTAGTTTGCCCATAGAGTAAGGACGGATTGACAGTGGCAGTACGCAGACATACACCAAAGCGTTTAAAGGGACATAGTTTATAGGAACATTATGACTTATGCTACATCACAATTATGAATTACGCTAAGTCATAATTATGAGTATTAAGTCATAGTTATGACATATGTTAAAGGTCCTGTAAAGAGTGTATTTACCCAACTTAATTTTTTGGTGCTGTTATATTAATTGGTATGAATTAAAAACAATTTTAAATGTTTGTTTTTGTTTCGAGTGGATTATTAATTAAAAATTTACCCCTGAATTTTCGAAGTTTTAACGAAACGTTCGTGACGTACACAAAGACAGAGAATTTCTATGTACCGTGAAACGCAGCGCAAGCCCCCATCATGCGGTCGGAAAACACACCGAAGGCAATGCTAACATTACGGTGTTATTTTATGAAATAACAGAAACAGTTGAGTCAAAGTTCTGATCATTTAAAAAACTCAAAACAAGCGCAGGCATAATGAGAAAGGTTTAATGTTTTTATGTTTGTCTTGCCAGGATATAAAATCAGACACGATGTTTTTATTAATGCGGAAAATCACGGCATGTTTTCATGCCGTGAACACTGAAACAGTGAGCATGGTGTGAACATGTCGTTTTGCACGGAAGTGGACTGGGTTAAGCATGGGAGTATTATTAAATGGCCACTTACCCTGAGTCTTTCTCGCTTTAAAAAACACCTCTCTTCTTCATTGGAGCCTTCCCAGCCTTCTTACTTAGCAGGAATATCGTTGGAATTGCATCTGGTAGCAGCATGGCCTTATAAGCCATACCGAACTGGCTGTGAAGGTCCCGTTCAAAACATGTCTGCTCGAACTGTGCACTAAATGAGTGTTCCGTCGGTCCTGACCACTTCGCTCTGGTCAGCTTCACCTTAGTCGTCCAAATACGTGTGTGTTTTGGATCAGATGGAAAGCGGTGTAGACTAACACCGTCTTTGGTGGTGTTGCTGCAACACCTCGATGACATTATCGAAAATAATAAGCTTCAAACCTGACAGAAAACTTGATGGAAACTTTTTTCTCTAGCAACACTCTGCATGCAGTGGTGCGCTGTATACGACGCATACTTGGGCAAGTGCCTCAGTGTACGTCACGAATTTTATGTTAATGAGGGGTATGGGCGCTTCGAAGCGCACCCACTAAATTTAAAAATTAATATTCTTACGGTAAGCTCATATTTATAACCCGAATTTTATTATGTGTAAACAATTTCTTTTGTTATCTCCTTCTAATAGGTTATTAAACTATCATTAATTTTAGTGCATTCCGTCAACATAAAATATTTTGTAAAATATGTATTTTTTTTTTTTTTTTTCAATTTTCAGATACATCAACGTTAATTATCAGACCCTCCTAGTTCCTCCTCCAATTTTTCTTTTTTCTTCACATAATAGGTGAGATTTCCTATTTTTAATTAATTATTATTTTTTTTTAAATATATTTTATATATAATTTCCCCTACTATTCTTTAAAAAGAGTACTTAACAGGCAGGTCGTGCAGTCTCATGCCTTATAGCATACTGCACCTGACGAGTCATGCTATTTTTTTTTTTTTTTTTTTTTTTTTATAAAATAAATTTAAAAAAGGCTGTTTAAGAACTCTTATATTGCCGGCTGTAACCTTCTCCTAACCCTTATTATTTTCTTTAATAACCCTTTTTAATAATTTCTATTTATTTTTCTTGTTTTATTTTTATTTGACATTAATCCACTTTTACATAGATCCACAAAACAAAATATTATCATTTTCATCATAATTTTGTTTATTTTTTTGTTTTTTTAATTATTTATTTTTTTATATTTTTTAAAACATTTTATTTAAAAAAAAAAAAACTTTAGAACACACAACCCTTTTACCCTTCTTAATCAGATTTTACAACTTATAATAATAAATCATACAACACATCTAACATTAAATATTCGTATCCACAACCCACTATTTTTTGGGTATAATTTTTCTTCCTTTCGTGCCGAGTTTGACAAAGTCTGAATCTTTATAATCAGTCGTCACTCTCATTCTACGCACTTCTTGGAATAGTTTTAATCCATTTGTCCACGGTGATAGAATTAACGTTTTTGCATATCGTGAGATATGTTTAGGGCTAAATAAACCTTATGTTTATTTATAATCAAAACAATGTACTGGTTTGACAGCGTTCTTTCTTGTCACCGAGATTTTGGAAACTATTCGCTTTCATTTACCTATTACTGTCCTATATATATATATGTATGTATATGTGTATATATGTATATGTGTGTTTATGTATGTTTATGTATATCTTCTTATTCTTTCTTTTCTATTTCATACTGCCTATTCCCCCTTATCATTTACACTAACAAAATAAATAAATTAATTAAATAAGGAAGTTAGTAAGAAAAAAGTATAAAAGTTTAATTTAGGCCTATTATTTTAATATTTGAATAAATTAATAATAAATAAATTGTTTTTCTAAACTTTTCACTCAATAAATCTTGTGTTTGCCTTTTTCAAGCCAGTCTCTTTATATTATTATTATTTTTATTATTTATATATAATTTTTTTAAATTAGATTTAGCCTCTTATTTTTATTTTTTATTAGCCTACTGTTACTCATCCTCCTATCTTGTCTCATCTCTTTTATTGTGTAAAACATTGTTTTCACGCGCGCGTTTACGCACGCGCTCAACGCTCTACCAGCCTATTAAAATGCTTATGTGTTCTTTGTTAATAACAAACGCAATATACGATTTTTATTTTTATTTTAAATAGCTTTGTATTACTATTACACTAATTACCTTCAGATGTGATGGACGTGTTTTTTTACTTCATGAGTTTTGATACATTGTTGCATCATATTTCTACATCCTACTGTTATCCTTTGTTCCTGTTTATCATCATATTTCTACTGACTTTGTTTATTCATCTTACGGTAAGCTCATATTTATAACCGAATTTTATTATGTGTAAACAATTTATTTTGTTATCTCCTTCTAATAGGTCTACCTTGCAGTATTTTTAACGTTATTAAACTATCATTAAATTTACTGCATTCCGTCAACATAAAATAGTTTGTAAAACATTTTTTTTTTCAATTTTCAGATACATCAACGTTAATTATTAGACCCTCCTAGTTCCTCCTCCAATTTTTATTTTTTCTTCACATAATAGGTGAGATTTCCTATTTTAATTTTTTTTTAATTTTTTTTTTTTATATAATATCCCCTACTATTCTTTAAAAAGAGTACTTAACAGGCAGGTCGTGCAGTCTCATGAGACGAAACCTGCCGTAAGCCTTATAGCATACTGCACCTGACGAGTCATGCTATTTTTAATTTATTTATTTAAAAAAAATTAAAAATAAAAAATAAAAAAAGGCTGTTTAAGAACTCTTATATTGCCGGCTATAACCTTCTCCTAACCCTTATTATTTTCTTTAATAACCCTTTTTAATAATTTCTATTTATTTTTCTTGTTTTATTTTTATTTGACATTAATCCACTTTTACATAGATCCACAAAACAAAGTATTATCATTTTCATCATATTTTAATTTTAATTTTAATTTTTTTATTTATTTATTTTTATATATTTTTTTAATTTTTTATTTAAAAAAAATAAAACCTTAGAACACACAACCCTTTTACCCTTCTTAATCAGATTTTACAACTTATAATAATAAATCATACAACACATCTAACATTAAATATTCGTATCCACAACCCACTATTTTTGGGGTATAATTTGTCTTCCTTTCGTGCCGAGTTTGACAAAGTCTGAATCTTTATAATCAGTCGTCACTCTCATTCTACGCACTTCTTGGAATAGTTTTAATCCATTTGTCCACGGTGATAGAATTAACGTTTTTGCATATCGTGAGATATGTTTAGGGCTAAATAAACCTTATGTTTATTTATAATCAAAACGATGTGGTATATGGTATATGGTATATGGTATATTTTATTAACATCATCACATTGTGACCCAAAGGTCAAATTGCATGACAATTTACAATATTAAAAACATCAAAACTGTAGTAAACATTAAACAAATATATAGAAAGAACATTTAAATTGATTGGTTAAGACACAAGAAAAATGGAATTATTATATTGCACATAGATTTGTCTGGCTCTCATCTTTAAAAAGCTGCACACAAAGACTACCTATTCAACAAAATGATAAAAGGGTGAAATGGGCTGTTTTGAAAAATAAATTGTCATAGCGTGTGAACTGATGCGCATTATAACACAGGATGCGGGTATGGGACTCCCGTCTGGCAGGAGGGAGAGAATCATTTGTGCATTCTGAAATAGCAAGCCCTTCGGACAATGGCTCTCACTCTCACTCACTCCTTGTCGCAAAAGAGGCGATCTGGGACTCCCGTTCATAAGATCATTCAACATTTACATGTCAATACACGTAAATGTGTGTACAGTAAACATTATTGACGATGAGTTAAGTATGAAGTATGGAGGTCGAAAAGTGGGCATCTGCTTTTCAGCTTTCTAAATAATGAAAAAGCAGATTGAAAAGTAGATTGAACATTTTGGTAACATCCATTTTTCTACTTTTCTGCTTTTCAGTTTCAAGAAAAGCAGATTTTACTTTTTCACCTACACTGGCGGTCAAAAAGTGGACATCTGCTTTTCTGGTTTCCTACATTCCGAAAAGCAGATTGAACGTTTTCGACAAATCCATTTTTCTGCTTTTCTGCTTCCCGAAAAGCAGATTAGACGTTTAGTCACACAGTGGCCTAAAAGTGGACATCTGCTTTTCTTGTTTCCCACAACCCGAAATGTAGATCGAAGGTTTTGGACAAATCCATTTTTCTGCTTTCCTGCTTCCCGAAAGTGGATCGAACGTTTTCTCAACAATGGCCTAAAAGTGGACAAGTCTGCTTTGAGCTTGAAGAAAAGCAGATGATGATTTGATAAATCCACAAAATAATGGTCAAGTCCTACCAATGCACCAATACAATCCACACGATAACCGTCGCTGAAAAATAGGGGCCGGACATCACATATCAAACAGAAGCACGCTGTGACATTATTATTTCTCCCTACACTTCTTTGAACGGAACGCGACTACCTGGCGCATACGTAGGACATGTATTGTGATGGTAGGATTAGTCCATTATTTTGTAGGGGAGATAGGGGAGTAGATTTATCAAATCATTAAATCTGCTTTTCTTCAAGTGCAAAGCAGACTTGTCCATTTTAGACTACTGTTCGATCCGCTTTTTCGGGAAGCAGAAAAGCAGAAAAATGGATTTGTCCAAAACGTTCGATCTACTTTTCGAGTTGTAGGAAGCCAGAAAAGCAGATGTCCACTTTTTGACCAGTGTAGGTGAAAAGGTAAAATCTGCTTTTCGTGAAACTGAAAATCAGAAAAGTAGAAAAATGGATGTTACCAAAATATTTAATCTACTTTTTAGGTGGAAGAAAACCAGAAAAGTATAAACATGCACGAGCCAACAACGTTCAATCTGCTTTTTCATTATTTAGAAATCTGAAAAGCAGATGTTCACTTTTCGACCTCCATAGTTAAGGTTACACGTGATGCTTTGTGCCTTCCTTCACAAGATATTGTGAAAGAAATAATAATAATAATGCACGATTTCCAATGACACCCTCACTGTAAACAAATTAAACACACGCAAAATAAACGCATATAGGAATGCGTTTAAATGCTAAACGGCCATCCTCTGTACATGTCACAAAGCTAAACGTGCTTAGGTTTTTGACACCTGTTCATAATTATGGTTTTTAGCTTTCAAACACACATCACAGAAAAGCACGATCTATACATGTGTTAGGCTAAACATGTGAACAAAGTGAGTACAAGCTAAGTGTTTAGAAATGTGTTTAAATTGTAAACACTATTTTTACAGTGCATATCCGTGATTTCAGCCAGTTTTGTACATTGAATTTTGAATCGGCACTCGTACTCACACTCGTACTCATGGAAAAGTACTTGTACTGATGACAAAGTACTCGACTACAACTCTGTACAGAACGTTCCAAACAAATCAGAATTTTGTTTAATGTTTATTATATTATAAATGTGTTCATAATAATGTTGCCCTATTATTTTGGGGAGAAGATCTCATTTATTATAAGTACTTTTTCCAACAATGATTTTAATGTCGAAATATTGGCCTGGGTATATTTGTTAGAATTAAAAATAAATGGGAACCACAAACCATATATAGAAAACAGTTTGCTTTGCGGAAGTTCCCTGTTGAAATATTCAGAAGATAAAAACAAGTTGGATAAGTGTACGTATGCAGGTTATATCCGGCATATAACCTGTGACCTAAAGTTTCATCAAGTAGAATTACGTTTTCATCACAGCAAGTATACTCTAGATTCGTGGTAATTTGGGGGTGAATAATTTTGTTCTCCAATTTTCTCTAAATTGAGATCATAAAGCATTTCTGTTTGCACGTTCTTTTTGAACGCAATCATTTAAAACACTCACATTTCGAGAAAAAAAAGATGAAGAACAAACAAATCTCAGACGTTTTACACTGTAAAAACTGATCTGCATCGTTTGCATTTATATTGAGTATTTCACCAATATAAATATTAAAACAAAATCAATAGATTCCTGTTTGTGAATGTTTTAGCTTCATTCTTTGGGTCACCAACAGTATTCAATGTCGCCATTGTGTGAAATTGATTGCCTGTAAACTAAATTGAAAATAAAACTCAAGTGCATATCCTCATTCAAGCCAATCTGGCGAAATAGAATTACGGATGTGCACCACAAAACTTTCCGTGACGAAATTGAATGCCGTGACGAAATTGAATTCAAACCCTGGTAGCAACCGGATTAGCAAAATTACTTTAATACGAAGACACGAAAACGAATGTGAACGCTCAATTGGCGAATTTGGCCAAAAAACCTATATAATAATAATAATTGCCCACTTACCTTGAAACTGTCGAAATTCTGCTTCAAGAATCACCAAGAGGTAAGATAAGTAAAACTAATTGCGGTGACACTATGTGAAATTCTCTATTGAGTAGTAATTAGTTCTGAAAAGAACTGGAGGTTACAACGTTTCGACAGGTATGCTCTGATCGTCCTCAGGAGAATTCCGCACTCTGGGAAATGTTGCTGCTTCTTGGAGCTGGATGGCCGGCGGGATGAGGTTAGAGTCTCAGATCGTTTTAGGAAATCAAGGTTCATAAGTTTAGAACGTCTGATCGACACTCGTTTGAACAACCGGACCTTGGCGGTAGGATGTAAGATGTTTAACCTATTCCGGTTTAGTTAGTATTCCGCATGTAATTGAGATCTAGTTAGTTGTCCGTGCGAACCTATGATATAATAATGGTTATAATGGCATGGAATTAACAATCAACGTTGATATACATGTATAGAGTGCTGTGCCCAATCAACGCATTGCTGTAATAGGCTGACGTCACAGTAATTAGTGGAAATGTATTGCTCCCCGATTTTTCCAGATCCGGAGTTCGTGACACGGAAGGCGCCACTGCGCATCCTCAGAGGCTGAGTCCAGGGAGGGCATTGCTGCCAGTGTTGAAGTCGATACAAACAAAGTCCGAGACCGTGATCTCGTTGTTCGAGGGGGTGGGGAGACCTTTGTGTCCAAGACCGAGACCAAAACCTCTAGACCATTTTCTGAGATTATAAAATGATATGTTTCCCACTCATTGACAGGGTAATCCCCAGGCGCACATTCTGAAATTCATTAACTAAATATCCATATTACTTGCATATGGCATTATAGACTTTCAAATGGGTTATTGAATGTCATAATTGATTGGGTGTATTACTTACCATGAACATGATAATGACTATAAAGAATATGCTCTCGATTAGTTTATCATTTTTTAATACGGCATCGGGCTGTCCCCCATACACATCATTCCGGGGGTCACCGTTCTTCTGCAACTTCGCCAACAACAATCCCTGTCATCATTCAAATCATCCCTTAAAACCCATATTTTCTGTTGTCGTTTCTCTGTTTAATTTATATAATTGTATTTATATGCCATGAATGTCATGCTTGGCAGATACCAGCTCTTTACTAAGTGTTCATTATTAGCATTTTTATTATTATTATTACTGATTTAATTTCGGCCTACACTGACATGTGTATAGCACTGTACTCAGTGCTATTCTTTCTTTCTGAGAGCCACTTAGCAAAGAAGTCGTTTGCAGTCTTGATTATATTGCGCATTTTGAACAGAAATTCATTAACTAAAGTGCCACATTTCTTGTTATTGACATTGAAGACTTTTAAATGGGTTATTGAATGTCATAAACTATGGGATGTGTTCTTTACATTAGCATGGAAATGATGATGACAATAAATTATGCTTTCCCTAGTAGTTCCAATGTTTGTTTTAATACGGCCTCGAGTGCCTGTGGGAACGTGCCCCCACTGGCTAGAGGTCTGTGCCCCTACCTTTAAGAAAATCAAACATAAGGGTTTCTTTTGTACTTCTGGAAAAAAATCACCTCCACACCATCATGTGCCCAAAAGAACCCGACTATTTCTTAGGGTGCACCCATATAAGTTTGATAATCTCTCAGATTTTTATGTGTTTGGGTTGGTGCCCAAACACCTCTTGATATTGTTCTTTTTTTTATAGGTGTTTAGGTGTTTATTGCTTTATAGGTGTTCGAGCTATAGCACGAACACCTTTTTGTTTTACTTTTTCTTCTCCTTCTTCTCACTGAAACATATCCAGAGACAAAAACATAGTTGCAAAGTTCACAGAACCTTAAAACTTAACACATAGTTAGACCTTAACATGTAATTGTATCCTAAGTTGTGACGTCATGGTGAGGTCATCAGATATCGAATTACACTAAATCAAATTTTAATATTTTCAAAAAATTATATCCCATGAACCACAAAAGATATTTTCACAATCTTTGCACCATGTTATAGATTTTGAATTATGTGATTTTTCGAAAACGGAAGTTTAAGTGAACAGCTATTAAGAAGTACCATTTATGCACAGCCTATTTTGCGTGTGAACGGCCTTGAAGTTCTCTCACACACAGACACGAGGCATACATGTATATAGTTCACTGTAAACTTCAGTATCTCCGACATACAACTATATAATCTAATACATTCTAATAAGAATATAATACATTACGTTTTGTCGTTGCCGGCACCTTCGTGTCCACAGTTTATGGTAATTTCACTTTCGTTGTCCTTTTTTCGAGCTGTCATGTTTGTACATAGTTTTGGAATTGTTAACGCTTGTTCTAAATCTAAGAGTGAATTCTAACAGTCATCACTCAACATGTGGTAAACACATGTGTGGGTGTAAGGGATGCAAAAACGGGCGTAGCCACGCCCCTAATATGGAAAAAAGTAGGTTACCAAGTGCAGTGGTCTAGTGGTAAAAGCATATGTATGATACTAATGGAAATTACAAATTACTTTGACCATAAATAAATGTATTTGTGTCTTTGAGCAAGACAATTTGCTACATCAAACATGGAGGAGTGGGTTTTGTTAAATGGCAAGAGTGATATTTCAAGGAAGTAGAATAATATTATAAAAATGATTCAGTGCCTCGATCAGTGGGCGTTGGGTTTTGGAAAAAGAATGTAAACAAACGCACACGTTTGTGCACAAAGTCAATGGAGGAGAAAGGTGGTCGGTCAGAACATTAACGTTTTTTAATATTATAGCAAAATTATGGAGAAAAGTATTAAGAATTAGTTAAATCACATACAAAACATTTGTATAATTAAGAAATGAATCATTTTTTCCCCCCAGAAACCACGCAAACGGCGGATTTCTCAGCTGATTTCTGAATAACCTTGCTCGTCATGAACATGATTTGCAATGTACTTTTTTGGCGACTCGAGGACGATATTCATGCTGGTCATGACAAATACAATAGAATTGAATTAAACTTATCTTTAAACTAACAACATATTTAATTATTTAAACAGACCCCAGGAGATTGAACTCGCTAAGAAGTCCATGCCATGGATGACAATCCTACTCAAACATCCCCCACCTACCTATATACAACAAGAACAAGAACAAGAACAACGAGGAGAAGGAGAAGGAGAAGGAGACTTAGACTGAGACTTAGACTTACACTTTTTTTGACTTTTCAACTGAAACGTTATTGTCTAAACAATATTAAAACAATATATACAAATTAAAAGAAGACAGTTTCAATTGAGTACATAAGTTATCAAATTTGATTTATACAAAAAGAGAAATGCGTTAAGCGCATAAACAATGGGAAAAAGTAGCGAAATCGTGTTTTATATAAACCAAGTGATTTTCTTTTCGGTTAAAGTGAAAATAGCGTCATGGATGTACCATGTTTTTTTGAAAGCGGAGAAGTTATTGGAAGATTTGTAGTAAAAGTAGTCGGACAGAATGTTGTGTTTGACGCGATTTCGCCATACAATTAAGGGATCTACACAAAAAGAGTTAAGATAAAGCCAGTAAATAACAGATTTAAGACTAATAATAAGATAATTGCAGAGACGGACGATCTCCTTTCCGCGACCCTTGACGTGTGGGATAAGCGTCCAGTACCGGTAGGAGTCGAAAGTCAAGGTTGCTTATGGAAGAAGACGTTGGAGAAGAGTGTGTAGAAGATTCAGGGATGGTTGTATAGCCGGACAGGTGATGAAAAGATGGTCGATTGTGCCTTTTTGCCCACACCACCCGCACTCAGGAGAATGATTTGGGTCGATGTGGTGGAGTACCGGTAGCGATGGCAATATGTTGTGAAACAGCTTGAACTGGATGTCACCTTCTTTTTTTGAGGTAGGGAGACGGTGTATTTCCTTCCATTTAAAATTGCTGTTGTCATCGACGTAGCCGATGTTGTGCCAATGGGTGATTGTCGTGGCAGGAAGGGAGTTGATAGTGACGTTGATGCTATTGTAGATAGTTTTCGTAGGAGCGATCAGACCGTCAATATCTGGCCCAATTGTGATGTCCGGTGGGGGGGGGGGGGGGAGAGAGGTTGAGACTTTGTTTGCAGACTTTACTTAGATGACCAATTTCACCACAGTTGAAGCACTTTGCTGACTCAGTAGAGATGAATACCCGGTAGTTCACGCCGTTGTTGGATAGATTAATATGGCCTGGAAGGGTTATATTAGGGTTAATGAGGACATAAGCTTGTCTCCTGAAGGACATAACATGAGACAAGTTAGAGTCTTTAATTCCTAAGGGAATGGGTCGGATCGGGGACACCAGTTTGCAAAAATCAGAAATATTACTCGCAAGAACGGTGTTGGGGATTTCTGGATATGCATTTGAAAAAACAATACGAGTGGCGGGTCTGACAAGTGGAGTTATATCTATGTATTCACTGTTGTGTTCAAAACCATGCAGGATGGCGTGATCCACGTCAGTACGAGAATTTAGATACACAGCAATGCGGCTGTTCGAAATACGGGAGGCCGAGACAATGTGTGCATTGGGCATGCTTTCGACAAAAGATTTCAAGTAATTGTTTAGAGGAATTTCACGGTTAGAGTGAAAAGAAACACCGTTCTTGTGAGTCATGCTTCCAAAAGGGTCAGAGGTTACGTTATTGTTGTTTCTCGCTTGACTGGCCAGGGGAAAAATTAGCGGGTAAAGGAGGCAGGCAACGAGGACAAGTGTCCATTCATGACCTTGCAATCAATTTACCCTATACTTTATATACGTGGACCCCAGTTTCACCCTTTTTGCTGTACTATGTCTCATTTTCATTTCAGCTACCCTGGATCCACCCCTGCTTATAAAAGGTGCATGTACTGTTTGGACTGTTAAATATTTATTGATTTCATATCTCTCGTTGACAAATGATTTATATTAATATTCGGTGGTGTTATTGTCATTTTGTGTGAGATAATAACCGTTACAATCACAACAATACCGAACAAAAACCGCCTAAAATTCAATAGTCTGTTCTCTCAGTAAGAGCTGAAACCTCTCATATAATACGAGCCGACAGCGGGCGGAAAAACGGAATATTATATAAATCATTTGTCAACGAGAGATATGAAATCAATAAATTTGAAGTCTTTTTGATGACAAACCAATTGGCTTGTCATCAAAAAGACTTCAAATTTATTGATTTCATATCTCTCGTTGACAAATGATTTATATAATATTCGGTAGTTTTATTGTCATTTTGTTTGAGATAATTACCGTTACAAGCACAACAATACCGAACAAAAACTGAACAAAAATATATGCTGTTCTCAGCATATATTATTTACAAGCTGACTGTGGGTGTTTCCACTTAATGAGCCAGTTCAAGTCCAAAGGCCTTGGCTTTTAATTCAGTAATTGAATGTTATTGAAATTCAGTAAATGAATGTTATTGAAATTGAAATTCAACACGCGATTGCAATTGCGTCTCAAACCATTGGCGGATCGGGAAGGGGTGGGGTCAAGCGGGACAGTTTATAATCATCATAATATGTATGAGATAACAATCGTTACCAGTACACCATTACCATTAACATTCAATAGTCTGTTCTCAGTAAGAGCCGAAACCTTTCATGGGGTCGCGGGATGGATTCACTGTTTTCCTTCCTATGGTATGTTCATCTGAACATGCATATGACTCTGTAACTCCTTACACTGCACACTCGTATACAAAATCCACACACACACACTCACACACACACATGCATTGGATTACAGCATGATTACAGTGACCTCACGCTGTGTTGGCTACCGAGCGAGATTCAAACTAATTCGCCTTCCCTGTGGCATAAACAAACCTTGGGTGAAGGTGCGAATTGAAGGGTGATTAACTTGCTTAACTTTTTCTTTACAAACCCCACTCCTATGGGGTTGTCGCATACAGTGTAATAGAGGCAATCTTTACGACAGTGTGTTCTTAATATCACTACTAACGGCAAAGAACCTCTTTAGTTCGGTTTTCGGAACATATTTTCTTTTAGAAATATTATCCCCATCAACAAAAATATATATATTGCATATAAATTAAAGGATGATAAAAAGGAGAAACAGTGCCTTGTGCCACTTGCCTTTTTAGCACTTTTTATTTATTTATTTATTTATTTTATTTTTTTTAAATTTTTCATTGTTTTTATTTATTATTTTTTTTAAATGTTTTTAATTTTACGATCTACCGACACCCCCAATTTATAATCTAATGTGGGTTTGTCCACGTTTTGATCATAATGCTTAATTTATTTTTTAAAAACGATGAAATTTTCTGCAGTTTACTCCCTTTTTAGAAGAAAAAATCCTTAAAAGACTAAAATAGGGATGTTGCACTCAGGGATCTTAAATCAGCTGAGAATTCTTCCATTTTCGTAGTTTTTGGGAAAAATCTAATTTTTTGTTAATTTTTCTGTTTATAATTTAACTGATTTCTTAACATTTTTCTCCATAATTTTGCTATAAAATCTAAAAATACGTCCAAACCTATTTCCCATAATTCACTGCGCGCACAATTGCGATAAGGCTTATAGCACTTTCATCCGTATAAAATAACACATGCCAGTGTATAACAATATCATGTGGCAGTTGCTCTGGTACCTAGACTTATGCCATATCATTTTGAACACAATTATAATATAATGGACACCTTCGTATCCACAGTTTACGGTAATTTTTCTTTCGTTGCCCTTTATTTCGATCTGTCATTTTTGTACATAGTTTGTTCTAAATCTAAGAGTGAATTCTAACAGATCGTTTTTGGCATTCATGACTTCAATTATCTTATCGTGAAATATGATGTTTCGCATCTTTTTTGCGATTTACGCAGTCAAATTAACAGTCATCGATGCGCAGAGGATTTGTTTAAGAATTTATTTGTTATTTTTGCTTTCGTTTATGGGCAATCAATTTCATGGTAAGAGTTTTCCAATGCGCCCTTGACAAAAGATTTTCAGGCACTGGAGTTAATTTAAATAATTTTGATTTTGAGGCAAGAGATGTAGATCTTCTTTTTAACTTACGTGTTTTATTTCTTTTTTTTTTAAATTATTTTATCAACTTAATTAAATTAAATTTTTTAAATGGAATAATGTGTATAATTGTTCATCGAAAAGTATCAATAAATTTCCCACAATGATTGTTAATAAACAATGTAGCAAAAAAGAGTCTAGAACAAAATGGTTGGTAAATTTTTCCAAAATTGTTGGGTGTTTATTTTTAAATATTGGTTTTGGTTAGCCGGTTAGCAAATTTCTAAATGGTCATTGCATTTTTTTTCCATTTTAATTTATGTAATAACCAAATAATATGTTTCATTATATTTTTAGTCTTTGATATCTAAAACAGCAAAAATAAATAAATAAATAAAATAAAAAGATCAAGGCCTAAACATTTAAAGCATTATTGTGGTACAGAACATTAAAACTTAACACATAGTTAGACCTTAACATGTAGTTGTATACTAAGTTGTGACGTCAAGGTAAGGTCATCAGATATCGAATTACACTAAATTACAAGTTTATTATTTCAAAAATCATCTCATGAACCACAAAATATATTTTCACAATCTTTGCATCATTTGAAAGATCTTGAATTATGTGTCATTTCGTTCACAGACGTGACCTCAATCTGCCCTCTCCTACCGGTTTAAGTTTAAGTGAAGAAATATTCTGAATCACTATTCTGTAAATGTATTTGTACAGCCAAAACGTAGTTGCGGAGTTCAAAGAACTTTAAAACTGAACAAATAATTAGACCTTAACATATTGTTTCAGGTAACGGTGTGACGTCATGGTGAGGTCATCTAATGAATTATTACGTAATTAATTATAATTAAAACAATATATTTTATATCTCGTGAACCACAATAGATAACACCTTGATTCCTTGATGATGATGATGATGATGATGATGATGCTCCTCCTCCTCCTCCTCCTCCTCCTCCTCCACCTCCTCCTCCTCCTCCTCCTCCTCCTCCACCTCCTCCTCCTCCTCCTCCTCCTCCTCCTCCTCCTCCTCCTCCTCCTCCTCCTCCTCCTCCACTGTTGTTTGTTTTGGCGCTGTTCCCTTTGACGATGATTTTGCGGAAGGTTAGTGCGGGATACGAGATGACGAAGGATGGATGCAAGATTAATCATCTTCTCTTCATGGACGACCTGAAGTTGTTTGCGAAGAACGAGAAAGAGATTGATTCCTTGGTGCAGACTGTACGGATCTTCAGCGATGACATCGGCATGAAGTTTGGTCTGGAGAAATGTGCTGCGATGACCATGAAGAGGGGTAAAAGGGTACATTCGGATGGAATTGCTTTACCAGATGGCACACAATTGAGGGCGTTGGGTGAAGAAGAAAGTTATAAGTATCTTGGAGTGCTTGAAGCAGATCATGTACTGCACGAGGAATCGAAAGAGAGACTTAAGAAAGAGTATATAAGACGAGTGAAGAAGTGTTTGAAGTCCAAGCTGAATGGAGGGAATATGATAAAGACGATCAACACTTGGGCTGTGTCACTAATGAGATACAGTGCGGGAATTGTCGAGTGGACTAAGGCAGATCTAGATGTTGCTGACAGGAAAACGAGGAAAGTAATGACAATGTACGGTATGTTACATCCACGGTCGAATGTCAGCAGACTCTATCTACCAAGGTCAGAGGGCGGAAGAGGTTACTTAGTGTATCAGACAGCGTTAACATCGAGAGAAGGAGCTTGCAGTGTCATGTAAGAAGTACTCGGGAAAAGTTGTTGAAGGTTGCGCAGAAATACATGAAGGCAGACGAATTAGGTCCAAAGGAGTATAAGAATCAAAGAAGAGAAGAAAGAACACGAGATTGGCAGGAAAAACCACTTCACGGCCGATTCCTGAGATGTACAGAAGAAGTGGCAAGTAGCAAGACTTGGGAATGGTTGAGGAGAGGAGAACTAAAGAAAGAAACTGAGGGTCTGATTACTGCAGCGCAAGACCAGTCTCTGCCGACGAATGTGATGAAGGCAAGGATCGAGAAGTCAGATGTCTCTTCTATGTGCAGAATGTGCAATGCGGCGGAGGAGACTGTATTTCACATTGTCAGCGAATGCAGAGTGCATGCTCAGACAGAGTACAAAGGCAGACACGACAAGTTGGCCAAGTTGGCCAAGGTGATCCATTGGGATCTGTGTAAGAAGTACGATGTCAATGTGCAATCGAAGTGGTACGACCATGTGCTGGAAAAGGTTGAAGAAACGGATCATGTCAAGATTCTCTGGGACTTCAACATCCAGACAGATCATGTTATAGAACATAGACGGCCGGATGTTGTTGTCTTGGATAAGCATGCAAAGATGTGTCATCTTATTGATACAGCTGTGCCGGGTGATAGTAGAGTAGCTTCGAAGGAGAAGGAGAAGGTACAGAAATATCAGGATTTAGCGAGAGAACTTCGCAAGCTGTGGCAAGTCAAGGTGAAGGTTATTCCTGTGGTAGTGGGAGCACTGGGTACAATCCCGAAGGCGTTGGAGAAACATCTCAAGGAGATAGGAACATCTGTTAGAGTAGAATTACTACAGAAGGCGGCGCTCTTAGGGACAGCAAGGATTCTGCGAAAGACACTCGAGATCTAAGGCTACGGGACGTAGCTTGACTCGAGGTGTAACCGGCAGAAAGGAAAACAAGATCTTTCTTTTCATGTTGTGCTAACGCGAAATAATAATAATAATGATAATGATAATGATAATGATAATGATAATGATAATAGCGTTTGAGGGCGCAAGACGTGCTTTGCATCGAGCTCTGCAATTCCTGCACAAATCTCGCTTTTTCGACCGCTTTGCAATATTCCAGATTGCAATCCTTTTTTCTCAACGGTTTTCTGACACCACAAGACCGTTCTGTGACTTCTGTAAGTACATTCAGGCCTTTTTGGCCTGTTTTCAAACACTTAATTTTTGTCAGCGTCGAGGAAGAGGTATACAATGCAGTGGAGTTTGAGTTGGACAAGGTAGACACAATAGTGTGTATAGCGGAGCTGACCAACAGATGGTACAACGTGACCTTCAACAATGAGAGAGATTGTATCGACATAGCAAGGGGCGGATTACTGATTCGCAAAGCGCTTATTCAGTGCGAAAGAGCAAACGTCCTCAATGCAGTAGTGGTGTATGTGAAATGTCCCTACGAAATGTCTGATGGGGATATCCTCCGCATGATGTATGCCTACGGAACAGTCGTCAACATCCGTAGGCAGTATCACCAATTTGACAAGAATGTGGAGACGGGTGTCAGAAGCTGCCTAGTAAGAAATGTGAAAAAGCCCATCCCCAGCTTCATCAAAGTGGGAGGGTTTTCGCTACCCGTCCGCTACAAGGGTCAACTAAAAACCTGCAAGATCTGTGAAGGAACATATCACCTGGCCAGAGAATGTCCGGAAAGGGGGAGATGTTTCGTTTGTGGCAGTCGCGACCATAGAGCGACCTGGCATCACGGGAAGGAAGACGACGACTCGGAAGACATGGAGGATGACAGAAGGGACGAACAACAACGAGAACCCGAAGACGAGAACCCTAATAACGACGACAAAGAAGAGGACACACTAGCGGAAGACGACAAAGGAGAGGACAAACACGCAGACGACAACGACAAAGAGGACAAACGCAAAGAAGACAAGGAGGAAGACGGGAAAGAAGAAGATAGTCACAGAGAAGACAGACACGAGGACCACCAAGAAGACAAGGGAGATAAGAAAAGCCAAGTATCCGCACCCAGCAACCCACAACCAAGTGAGGACTCACTGCCTAAGAACACCAAGCAAGCCGAGAAATTCACCAAATCCTTCAAGGAGGCACTTGCACCAACGCAGAGGGAAGAGAAAACAAGAGAGAGGAAGCCAACGAACAAGAAGGGAGAATCATCATCCGGACCAAAGTCAACCGGATTCTGGGACGAGTGTAAAGAATCACGCAAAGAAAGGAAAGGGAAGAACTGGACGATTCTACTAGGAAACTGGCCAGAGATGACGACGACGCAAGCCAAACACAAGATATGGAACAGGAAAACCTACCATCTGATGATCAGGATAGCAACGACGACGACGACAATTGGGTGCCATATGCACGGAGGGGGGTTCAACGCTTCAGACGTAGGAGGGGAATGGGAGCGGCATCTTCACAACCAAATAGGAGGTCGGAGCAGGAAAGTGCACATCAAAACCGCAGTCTATCCAAACCGACATTGGAGAGCACGAAAACATCAAACCCCAGGGGACGAGGCCGAGGTCAGAAGGCGATGTAAGCGAATTTTTCATCCGAGATTTTTATGGTTAGGTCTTTATTACTCTTTATTGCGATTACTATGAGTTTTTTAACAGTCGCATCAATTAATATTAATGGTCTTAGAGACGATTTGAAAAGAAACATGCTCTTTGACTGTCTTAAAGATTGTAATTTCAATTTGGTATTTTTACAAGAAACTCATAGCGACCGCAATGATGAGGACATTTGGAGCAGACAGTGGGAAGGTCAAATACTCTGTAATCACGGGACTCGCCATTCAAAAGGGGTTGCAATCCTCACTTCAAAAAATTCTGGAATTATTATTTATAATGTTAACAAAGATGACGATGGTAGGTGGATAAAAGGTGATATTAATTGGGACAATGAAGTGATTTCCGTAGCGTCTGTATATGCTCCAAATGATCTCCGTGGAAGGACCACTTTTTTTGATGGTCTGACTGATCGTATCATTGGGGACGAGAGTTGGATCATAGGGGGTGACTTTAATTGTAATTTAGATAAATTTCATTAATGATACCAGTCAAATTATTTTAAGAAATGTTATTCAAGAAAAAGATCTCATTGATGTTTGGAGAACTCTTCTTCCAGATGATAATGGTTACACTCATTTTCATAAACCGACTAAAACACCGAATAGAATCGATTATTTTTTTGTGTCTTCCAACATGTTTAATAGAATAAAGAATATTTCCTGTAGAGTAAGTGGCCTTTCAGACCATCAACTTCTTGTAATAAAATTAACAGATAGTGAGGTTTCCCATGGGCAAGGCAGATGGATCTGTAACAATAACATTTTAGATGACGACGATCTTGTTTTTCGAGTAAAACATTTTTGGAATTTTTGGAAAACCCAAAGACACAATCGTGATAATTTAGTTGAGTGGTGGGAAATTGGGAAGTTCCGACTCAAAGAAATAATCCAAGAGTATAGCAAAGAAAAATCCACGAATTCTAAAAAGGACATTTCTCGTCTTCAGAAAAAATATAGGAAATTAATTAGTAATCCCACCGATGCCAATTATGATGAAATTAAGACCACTGAAGAAGCTATCAAAGCCTATGAATTTAAAGAATGGGAAAAATCTAAAATAAGAGCTAGAAACACAATTAAAACGGAAGGCGAAAAAGCTTCAAATTTTTAAATTTAGAAAACAACAAATTCAAAAGAACAAAATGGAAAAATTATTGACTTCTGAGGGGAATTATGTTAGTCAGAGTCAAACCATGTTGACTGTTGTAAATGATTTTTATAGTAAATTGTACACTTCTGAGGATATCTGCCTTTCTAGTATGAACGTTATTTTGAATTCTATGATTCCTAACGTCGTTCCAGCGGATATTTTTCAAAGTTCCGAGAATGATTTCACGCTACTTGAATTAAAAAATGCCCTTTTCCAAATGAATAAACATAAATCCCCCGGCATTGATGGCCTCACAGTGGAATTCTACCAAACATATTGGGATATTATCGGTATAGATTTCTTTGAAGTCTTTAATTACAGTTTTCAAAAAGGTTTTTTAGGTCATTCTATGAATACTGCCCTCATCCGACTCATTTACAAAAATGTCGGAAGTAAATTTGATTTGAAAAATTGGCGTCCCATCAGTCGATTGTGTGTGGATTATAAAATTCTCGCTAAGACTTTTACTAATCGTTATGAAAAATATTATGCCTTTTATAATCGGGGAAGAACAATCGTGTGGTGTGAAATTTAGGAAAATTCAAGACAATCTTATGATTCTCAGGGATACAATAGATTATATAAATTGGGAAAATTTAGGTGCAGCCGCTGTTAGTATATATTTGGAAAAGGCCTTTGATAGAATCAATTGGAATTATATGTTTGCAGTTATGGATAAAATAGGTGTTCCCCCGTTTTTGATTCGAGGAATCAAACTTCTATACAGCCAACCGAGCTGTCGTATAATAGTTAATAACTACATAGGGTCTTCCGTTGAAATAACTCGCGGTATCAGGCAGGGATGTCCATTGTCCCCACTCCTTTTTTCTCTCTGTGCTGAAGGACTAGCTAATCTTTTTAGAATTAACAATGAGCTTAAAGGTATTGAAATCCCCGAATGTACGGATTCGATTAAACTCATACAGCATGCGGACGATTCTACGGTTTTTGTGAGTAAAAATAATGATTTTAACATTATTCAGGATATTCTCTGCGTATATTGTAAAGGGAGCGGATCGAAATTAAATGTTCCTAAAACCAAAGGTCTTTGGTTAGGAAAATGGAAAGATAGATCCGACAATGGAACAATGTATGTGCAACCGATGATGATACTGAACTTAACAGTCCCTTACTCGCTTCTTATAATTTTCATAAAGTTAAGGATCTCGTTGTCAACGATCATTTAATACCTTTTCGTGCCGTGGCTAAAAAATGCAATGTCCACAATATTATTGCGGGTAGATTAGTCGGTAGAATTGACAATCATATTAATCATAAGTTAATCGAAGAAAAAAGAATCGGTCCCCTAATCATGTTTGTAATTGGCTTGTCCTCTTCGATAGACAATCGGATGAATATGTTAACGTTTCCAACACCAATGCCAAATTTAATTACCGAAATTTGATTCTAGCCAGATTTGTGGTCCCTAAAGTCCAAATTAAATGGCAAGAAATTCTTAATTACCACATCGATGTCGATTGGACCTGTATTTGGAAAAATGGTTTCAATAATTTTATAATGGACCCAGAAGATAAAGATCTTTGGTACAGATTAAAACACAGATGTCTTCCTACTAAAGACTTTCTCTCTAAAATAGGTAAAACTAAGGATAACATTTGTCCCCTTTGTAATGTGGAGCCGGAGTCTCACGAGCATTTGTTTATTTATTGCGTTAGTACCTTAAATGCATGGATTTTTGTGGAACGTATTCTTAGGAACTATTCGGGTAAGAATTTTTTTTATCTAAACGACTCTAATAGAATCCTCGGCTACAAAATGAGTCCTGTTCATAATGCCATCATCGCTAAAATGCTTCGCGTTATATGGATTATCCGTTGTAAATTAGCCTTTGAGAATTATTCTGATCCCTCCGATATCGATATTATTTTTCAGTTTAAAGTCCGTCTACAAAAATTTCTCCTTTTGGAAAATAAAAGAAACAAAGGTAAGAGTTGGTGGGTTAATAAAATATCGCCTCTTGTTGCATAATTTTCTGTTAAGTTCATTAATTTATTAATCGTGCTGATATATGTATATGTATAAAACATAAGTATATGTATCTGTGTATAAATATATTAGTTTATTTTGTATTTAAGTTCTTTTTGTATATAATTAATTCTTCTTTATGTCTAATTAATTAATTATATTATGATATATGTATGAGTTAGCTGTACTTACCTAAGTAAGTTTATTTGTTATTTTGGTTCTTTTATTTGTGCCAATTTAAGTCAGTTATGTGATATATATGTAGAAGTATCTAGACAAACCAAGTTTGTCTTTGTATTATTACAACCTGTATATTCTGTAAATAGTCCTTTTGTGTACACCTGTAATGTATTTTGTATTTTGTTGTATTGTCCATATGTGTATTGAAATAAATGGAGTGTAACTCCACTGAGAAAGAAAAATAAATAATAATAATAACACACACATTAATAATAATAATAATAATAATAATAATAATATTATTAATTATTATTATTATTTTTTTTTATTTTTTTATTTTTTTTATTTTATTATTTATTATTGTTTATTATTATTTATTATTATTTATTATTATTTATTATTATTTATTATTATTTATTATTATTTAAAATTTAAAAAAATTATATTGCGCTGTTTCCATTTAAAATGGCAGATAAAATGTCATTGTTGACGCGGAGAAGGCCAGTTTCCGTTCCATGAAATGGTTTGTAGGCTGACTGAAATGTGTCCGACAGGTTATTAGCACGAACATGGTCAGAGATCAGTGATGAAACAACTCGCTCGATTGTTTTTCCAAGGTACTTTAAATTCGCTACCGGTCGGTAATTCTTGAAAACTTCCTTGTCCAAATTGGGTTTCTTCAGGAGTGGTTTAACATGAGCAACCTTCTGGCTATCAGGGAAACAACCGGAAGAAAGAGATCTGTTTACAATAATTGTGATATACTTAGCAAACACATCAATATTTTGTTTTATTAACGAAGTTGGTACTGGATCAAGTTCACATGATTTTGATGGCAATTTCATGATGAGTTTCTTGAACTCCGTAATACTAGTAGGCTCAAACGTAGACAGTCCACATAAATGTGGATCCTTGCGTGGCGGTGTTTGTGATAGAATGGCAAGTACTGGGGAAAAGAACGACGGATATTCTCAATTTTTGTGACAAAAAAGTTTGAAAATGCATTTGCGAGGTCCTGATCAGAGTGTGTAGATGGAAGCACTGGAGTTTTGGGTTTATGAAGCAGCTTTTCAACAATGTTGAAGAGTTTTTTCTGATCGCCAGAGCTCTCTTCCACAAGAGATTAGTAGTGAGTTATTTTTGCCTAGTGGCCGAGCGGTCTAGCTTACCGGACTCAAGTTCTGGTGTTAGCAGCAGAATGTGGGTTCGAATCCCGGCCGTGACACTTGTGTCCTTGAGCAAGACACTTAACCATAATTGCTTTTCTCCACCCAAGGGTTAAATGGGTACCTGTGAGGGCCGAGTTGGTTGATTAGCCCTATATGCGCTGTAATGGCAGCAATTGAGCTGTATACTCCCCAGGGAGCTGAGATGGTTTTAGAAATGATTTATGAGCCTTATGAGCAGGGGTAATAATATAATGCGCCTTGAGCACCACTCAGTTGGTGGATACGTGCGCTATATAAGTCCACACATTATTATTATTATTATTATTATTATTATTATTATTATTATTATTATTATTATCACGTTGGTTACAGTATTCTTGCCGATGTACTCCAAGTTTCCCATTGTCAAGCCACTTTCGCTCAAGTTGACGGCGGATTTTCCTTGCAGCACGAATGTCATCATTGAACCAGGGGATTCAGATTGTAGTTTAACAGTTCGAGTTTTTGCGGAGCATGATCGTCCAAGATGTTACGGACAGTAGATTCAAATAGATTGACACAAGAATCCAGCTCACCATCTTCAAGGTTTGCATTTTCCAGTTGAGATTCAATATCATGACATAAATCTTGGATATTTACATTTTTCCAGTGGCGAGTAGTTACAGAAATGGTAGGTATGAGAGGTTTTTTAAGGTTCGTATCTGCCATGATTGCATAATGATCAGATAAGCTGGGATGGATAGTTATATTTGAGATGAGAGGTGAAGTATTTTTACGCGTTATCATGAGGTCAAGACAGTGACCATATCGATGAGTGGGTGCTGTGATGTGCTGGATAAGTCCACGAGCAGAGAGCAGATCTTTAAACTGATTTGCATAATTGTTTGAAGTGATGTCCATATGAATGTTAAAATCGCCGGTTAAAATAATGTCAGATGGGTGCAAGAGATAATCCACAATTAATTTCTCAAATTCCTGCAGAAAACTGGAGAAATTTACATGTTTACCATCAACGTCCCTTTCTGGTCGATATATTAACAAGGCGAACAGATCTAGAGTTGCATGTTACCTCAGCATGCAGAGATTCAAATGTTAGGTAGTCAATGTTAACATTTTTCATACTGACAGATAAACTGGACCTAAAGAGAAGTGCAACCCCTCCACCGGTCTTTTTTGGTCTGGGGATATGATGGAGAGAGTAGCCAGAAGGAGTGCACTCGCGGGGTAGCAAGTCATCATCAGGTTTAAACCATGTCTCGGATATGGCAACAAGATCCAAATTGTTTTGAAGTACAAAGACAAGGAATTCATCCGATTTGTTACATATGGATTGAGACACAGAGCTGAAGTTTAGACTCATCATGAAGATTTGGAGTTGAAATTATGCCAATGTCGCTTGTTGATGTGGTTAAGTTGGGGGTTGGTCAGGCCGGAGTGCTAGTTGTGTAAGTTTGTCCATTCTACGGCGACCAGCTTTTTTACCTCTGTGTGTCCGGTGGTATGTTTGGAGTTGATTGGCAAGTATTCCAAGACAGTTTAATTGACTCAATGCTGAATAAGATAAAGTTGCATCAGTACATGGAGCATTGTGAATATTCAGTAGTTCATTGCGGCTGTAGGAAATTTTATGGAGCTGAGTGGCGTTGCTGGGTGTGTTGATCAGTGTTTCAGGTCCAGGGTTTGGGTTTATGTTACCAGAAATTAAGAGTTCCAGGTGAAAGGTGGCAGAATTATCATAATATGATATAGGACAACTCAAAAATTTAAGATGGCGGATTTGTTGTTTTTTATGTTGCATACAAGCTGTAGGTTGCATGCTGTAGTGATTTCCTAAAGATGAGTCATTGAGACACAGTGGTCCAGATAGCAAGAGTAAGATAAACAGGATGTAGACCTCCATTGTCTGATCACAAAGTTGTTGATCCAAACAAAAGGCTTGTGGTCAAGCTACAGGTTATAATCTAAGTCAGGGTTGACTGCACAAAAAATGAAGATACAAGATGTGTACAACTACACAGTAAAAATCTTACAGCAGAGACAGACAAAAATACAACAGTTTTTCACTTATAAGAAGATAAATGTACCAATGCTCACATAAAACGTCCAGTAGATTCCAGGTGTGATATGAAGACACACTTGTAGCTACAAAACACTTATTTGAGTGGCTGCTTGTTAGGCGCTCACTCATTGTTCAATCATAGAGAAGGAGGACTCGACATTTGATACAAAGACATGACCCTAATGACCCTTACTTCCAGTCCAAACTGGAAGTTCACTTTCTTTATAAATTGACGCAAATCTGAAAGGTATTCGAAATAACATTTTGGGTATATATGTTAAGTAGGATCTGCTCTTTTCAAAAATATATTTGGTGACGTCATCGCTCTTAACAGCGCCCTCTAGCGGCAGATTTAAAAAAGTGACTTTTTGCTATCTCAAGAAAATATTTGACAGAATTTTACCAAATTTGGCACAATTGACACACATTATGAGGACAAATTTTGTGAAGTATGAATGACGTCACATGATTGAACCAGAACTTACATGATGAACAACCAAACACCTTGAGTTTGTTTTTTTACAAACTACCTCTATTTGTTTAATTTTTTTGGTAATTGAAGTCTCGGTGGGGCAACAGTTTAATTTTTTTTAAACAATTTGGAGGTCTAAAAGTGTCGAATGTCTTTCTTTATTAGACTGTAACATTCATTTATTATAAGTACTTTTTCCAACAATTATTTTAATGTCGAAATTTTGACCTGACACTCCTCCAACCTACATTTAGAACGCATCGTGGCGCCCTCATCCACACCGTGGGTTGATCTTCCGAACGTCCTTCCAGGACAATTGGGACAGACTCAGCAAAAGGGCCACGATTGCCTTCACTAAACACACATTGGAGGAATACAACCACCAAGCAGAAGAGGTCGAAGAACAGCTGTTGAAGGCAACCAAGTCAGCACAGAAGGAACTGACAGACCACTTTAAAGACAAGAGAGATATCCAAACAGCACATAGCCTGTACGAGTTCTTCACAAGACCCAAGCCACCTCCAACACGGGGAAAGAAGCGGCCAAGAGTAAGTCTAAACAGCTCTTTCAAAATACTTCAATTTCCACCGGTCCTTTTCAGGACCACCACAACTTCTCAAAAGAGAAATTTCATGCCACCTGTCTACCTTATTATCTAATTAATATAATACAAATATAAAAAGTATATATTATTTAGTACAAAACTATCTCCCGACTATAGCCAACCGAAAATTCACGAAAGTAGCGAAACGTTCACAATCAAAACGAAAATTTAATCGATTTTCACTTGAACGCTCATATAAAATCAAACATTACCAAATTAGTCTACTGACTACACTAGCAGAACAAAGTGAACAATTCGTCACAAACCTATCCAAAGCAAAACTATTTCAAATTGAAAGATTTGCTCTGGGTCAAAGGTTAAAATTTCGTTCCAACCCCTGCTAAACCAACCCGTTTTTATCGTTTGAGTGACTTTAACATCTTTCATAGAAGAATGAGGATTGCATACCTAATGCGTAACAAAACTTCCAAAACCCACCCTCTCAAACCACCATCCACTTGGCATCCAAAAACCACACAGAGTGCAACGCTCGAAAACCAGTTGGAAGCCACAACAATTGAACTTGCTCATATTCGTCTGAGAACTCAGAAAAAGAACATGACAAGAATCTCATAAACACTATGAATCAATTGCAACCAAATCTCAAATTCACTTTCGAGGCCTCAAAAACCTCAATCAATTATCTTGACTTAACAGTTTCAAAGGAAAACGCTTCCGTGAAACTGGCATACTTGGCACATAAGTGTACACCAAACCGACAGAAACATCAGTTTCTACATAAAACCTCATCACACCCACCCCATGTATTCAAAGCATTTATCTACGGAGAAACTCCGAATATGCGAGAAATACCAACAATGAGGAAGATTTCGTAGACAAAGTCAAGATTTTCTTATAAAAATTATTAGCCAGAGGCTATACTCAAACTGAGATAAACAACGTAACACACAAAGTGTCACTGGCAAACCGAGCCAAACTGATTCACAAGCTACCAAAAGGTAAACAAAACAAGGAAGTACCACTGGTTTTCTCAACAACCTATAATCCGTTCGTTAACCACAAAGATGTGAAACAAGCAGTAAACAAACACTGGCCACTGATACAACAAAACCAACAACTCTCGGAAATATTCCCAAAATAACCCTTTGTTACATTTAGAAAGGACTAAAACATTCGGGAGAAACTAATACGAGCAAATCTCACAAACACAGATCCAAAAGGATCAACTGAGAAACTCACTCCCACCCCATACGAGTCTGTTTTTATTTTTTTTTCGAAGAACCAGACAAAACAATCAATGTTCTGCTTTCCTTATTAGAGGAACAAATCACATAAAAACAACGAACTCCGTCCTTAAACAAAACGGACACATTACAACTGTTTGAAAAGAACATCAATATAATGTCTTATCCGAAAATAAGACGGGAGACAATCCGGTTCCTCTGAACCATTACATGCAACTGATGATTGCCAAGTGAGGCATGAAAGCTTAGCTATTGCTACCAAAGGATCTGCAAAAATATCCTGTCTCTTCTACACGTTTCCCCATTTTGACCAATCGGTCATTATTGGTACCTTCAAACAAAAGGTCTACTATTCCCACAAATTTTATTGTCAAATGGACAAACATTAGAAATAGTCAGATACATATTTCAATTTGTATGATAAATGCATATTGAAAAACAAAAACAACTAGAAATTTAGTGTTTGTTTGATTACAAACACTAGGTGTTCGGGTTGTTTTAGTAAAGGTGAATCTTATCTAACTAACTTTAAATAGGATAAATTTAAAAATAATCATATTTGCGTCATTTGTCATCTATTGTTTAAAATTTGTGATTTTGTTTATGGGGGACTTTTTGGTTATGGCTTTTGTAAGAGTTTCCGGTACAATAGTGTATGATTTTGAATAGTGTATGATAACGCTGTATTTTGTTTCCTTTCAGAAAATGTAATTCATCTCTACATTATGTCCTGTTGAAGCCACACAATCAGCACTGTATACATATTATTTGCCTTTATGTCCACTTAAAGCTACAAAATCATCAAGACATACATGTACATAGTCTCTATGCAGTATTTAGTATAAATTATCATGCCTTTTAAGTACACTGCTCAAAATAAAATAGGACTCAAAAGTATTTCTTGGTCCATTTTGTCCATGTGAGGACACAAAGCAGTTTTGGTGAAGTAAAGTACTAAAGGTTACTCTGCAACATTTTAAACACTTTTCACGTGGTGTGCATGTCTAATGACAGTTTAAACTGGCATATCATGTGATAAGGCATGAAAATGCAGATAACAGGTTGATGTACTCAATGTCAAACTTGGCTAATCAGCTTTATTTCTTCATGTGTAACTCCACAATTGACTTCAGTAGGATGTTACTGAGAATTCCTCAAATGTTATCAATAGGATTATAAAGGTCTATTGAGAACATTTGGGCAATTCTCAGTTACAGAGTCAGAAGTCACACCCCTCCTGTAAGGAACTTTGCCAACCTGACAGCAGCTCTACAGGATGAGTGGAACAACCTCGACCAAGCTGTGATCCGGAACACCGTACTGTCCATGAGGAAGCGTTGTGCAGAATGTGTGCGAGTCCGGGGTGCTGCAACATCCTACTGAAGTCAATTGGTGAGTTACACATGAAGAACTAAAGCATATTTGCCAAGTTTGATATTGAGTACGTCAACCTGTTATCTGCATTTTCATGCCTTATCACATGATCTGCCAGTTTAAACCGTCATTAGACATGCACAACACGTGAAAAGTGTTTAAAATGTTGCAGAGTAACCTTTACTACTTTACTTCCACCAAAAAATACTTTTGTGTTCTCACATGCACAAAATGGACTAAGAAATACTTTTGAGTCCTATTTTATTTTGAGCAGTGTAAGATGGAAACATGGCTAATAATGACACATTTCAGTGACTAGTTTAGGTGGACTAAAGTACAAGAAAGGACAGTGGTCATCTGAATAAAACGCATTAAAACTGAAATGTTGATGAAATTGACCTCGATTTTCTTATCAACATAAATTATATATATAATGTCACATTTGTTGTCACTTTGTGAATTTTGATAATGTGCTTAACTGTATTTTTGGGGATCAGTTGTAATCTGTTCAAGGGTTTCATATGTATTTCATAAGAGTTGTTATCGACTTTTCTTTCAAAAACAATGATAATTGCTTATGATGAGGAATGAAAGAAATGAAACAGTGACCTGTCATGTTTTATAAGCTCATAAAAGTTGGCAAAGCCAAGGCGGTCATCAATTAATCCAAGTTGAGAGAAAATCAAGAATGGCGTCTCTGAGATGAATAAATAAATGAATTTATAAACATTTTTCAATTAATTAACTCTGTTTCTTTTTCTTTTCTTTTTAGGGCACTATTAGTCGGGGAACTTGGGGGGACGCACTGGAAATTTGTGGGGGAACGTGCCTCCCCCCCCCCCCCCATGGCTACGTCGCTGTGCATATTTCACAGTTTTGTAATATCAACCCTTATACAAGTCTATCATATGTTTTCTGATTATAGACATATTCCAACAAAATTATGTCCTTTCAGATTGCACGGGGGAAAAAAGAATTTTGAGCCAGTTGACGATGTGGACTAAAGCAATAATACACATGTCATAATGCGATAAACTCAAAAGAAAACTGGCCCTAAATGTTACCTTTAAGTTCCAAAACACAAACCCAAGAGAGGTGAAACTTGTGAAACTTTGGATTTTGCTTCCCAAAGACGTATTTTTCTTGGGGGAAAAAGGGAAGTCTAGGCGACTGCGTTTATTCTATTCTTATTTCGTTGGTGCATTGTAATGACATACAAAATGTACAACGGTTGTTTTATGTTGCTGTTTAAAATGTACAACGGTTGTTTTATGTTGCTATTTATCTTTAATTATTGTACTGCATGTAATAACATGGGATTGTTTGAGGCTACGTCTGACAGCAATCGTCAAACAGTTGTAAATGATTTAGTCCCTCCAGATGGTGCCGAAGTATTATCTGGCTCATGGACTAATAATATCCACGCATCTTGGATATTAACTTAGGTGCTTATATCCAATGGAGTTTTGGGTTATAGTCTGCTCCAGGGTAAATAACAAGAGCGTGTGCTGCAGTATGGAGGCTGGGATTAGACCATACACATTTCTATACCTACGCATTGCAAGTTGAAATATATTTCATTATATTCGGCCTTCTTTTAATTGATTATTACATTAAGGAAATATACTATAATATGCCTATAGGAATAATACAAGCCGACTGCTGGTGTAAACACTTAACGAAACACTAAAATTGGCCTGTCATAAAAAATACTTCAAATTTATTAATTTCCATATGTTTCGTCGACAGTGTTATTAATATCATCATTATACGGATGAGATAACACTCATTACAAGCACAACAATACCGAACAAAAACCGCTTAAAATTGAAACCTCTCATATATTATTTACAAGCCGACTGAACATCAAAGGCCTTGACTTTTATTTCAGTAATGAAACTCTGAAATGGCCTGTCATCAAAAAGACTCATTACATCATAAAGATTTATTGATTTAAAATGTTTTATTGTCATTTTGTGTGAGATAATAACCATTACAAGCGCAACAACCGAACAAAAACCGCTTAAAATTCAATAGTCTGTTCTCAGTAATAGCTGAAACCTCTGATATATTATTTACAAGCCGACTGCGGGTGGAAACACTTAATGAGCCATTTGATGATTTAATAATAATAATAATAATGTGTGGACTTATATAGCGCACGTATCTATCAACTAAGTGGTGCTCAAGACGCATTATATCATTACCCCTGCTCATAAGGCTCACAAGGCTCATAAATCATTCCTGAAACCATCTCAGCTCCCTGGGGAGTATGCAGCTCAATTGCTGCCATTACAGCGCATATAGGGCTAATCAACCAACTCTGCCCTCACAGGTACCCATTTAACCCCTGGGTGGAGAGAAGCAATTATGGTTAAGTGTCTTGCTCAAGGACACAAGTGTCACGGCCGGGATTCGAACCCACATTCTGCTGCTAACACCAGAACTTGAGTCCGGTAAGCTAGACCGCTCGGCCACGACACTCCGCTGTGGAAGAGGTTGTGGTGGTTGGGGGAGGGGGAAAGTTTCCCCTTGATATCATCATACAAGTTTATTTGCCACACATTTTTTTGTCAGTTTAATGGTAGTGTATTCTTTTGTGTCGTGTTCCCACCGTTCATTTACCATGCAGCCTAGATTCTCCCTGCCTCCAGTTAATACATCATTACATTCACTGTAAACTATTGGCGATCTTAAAAATTAAGTTTGATCAGAGTTTTATATAAAGCAGTCAAACATCCTTGAAATCTTCCTTTCTGAAGAGATATCTCTTGTTTGTTGTTAAACAACTAGGATCCATCCTTAACTTGTTCTAGAATAACTGACGTACAACTGAATAACTCTCAACAAGAATCTGACATATAGAATTCAAAGGAAATAAGGTACAACAATTTCAGCAACATTATTTTAAAAGTTGAAGCTTATTATTTCAATCGTGAAAATAAAAATGGGGCATGAGCCCGGCAAACACAATCTTCGTATTCATTAAACGTGGAATTATTAAATAGGTTGTTATAACTATTCTGACATAAATATTGTGGATGATATTCATATTTGACTGTCTCTATTGTTGAAAATAAAAGTATTCCTAATTGTTAAAAATAAAGGCATCCCCCATATTGTTTTAATATCGCCATGCACTTCATCAAACTTTAAGTAAAGTTTTAGATACAACTATTTTTAATGGTTTAATAAATGATGTACCTAGTTTGTGTGTTTTACCTTGAAAAGGTTTAGTGAACCATTTTCTACTTGTATAAACAAATTATGCATCCTTTATTGAAGCTGTTTTCTGAAAGCTGTCTTCGCATTTAACCGAAAATGTGGTAGGCCTACCATTCCAATTGGTAATTTTCCTGATGTACGAATATTACTTATTTTCACACAGGAAATCTGTTCAATATCTTATACAGACGGTGGTTAATAAACCAAAATGATTAATTACAGGATTGGATTAAAGTAACTCCAGTGCCTAAAAACCTTTTGTCAAGGGCGCATTGGAAAACTCTTACCATGAAATTGATTGGCCATAAACGAAAGTAACAATAACAAATCAATTCCTTAAAACAAATCTTCTGCGCATCATTAATTTGATTGCATCAATCGCGAAAAGATGCGAAACATCATATTTCACGATGAGGTAATTGAAGTCATAAATGCCAATAAACGATCTTTTAGAACTCACTCTTAGATTTAGAACAAGCGTTAACCATTCCAAAACTGTGTACAAAAATGACAGCTTGAAATAAAGTACAACGACAGTGAAATTACCGTAAACTGTGTTGAAACGAAGGTATTATATTCTAAATAGATACTGCAGTGTAACAGTGAATGTGTTTACAAGGCATATGCACACACTGTATATGCATCTTGTGTACGAAATGTGACATAGTTCAAGGTCTTTAAGATGATGCAAAGATTGTGAAAATATCTTCTGTGGTTCATGAGATATGATTTTTTGATACATTCAACTTCCGGTTTCAAGAAGGAGAGGTCGGATTGGGGTCACGTCTGTGTACGAAAAATCACATAATTAAAGATCTATAACATGGTGCAAAGATTGTGAAAATATCGTTTGTGGTTCATGAGATATGATTTGTTGAAAATATTAAACTTTGATTTAGTGTAATTCTGATGACCTCACTATGACGTCACTACAAGTTCTAACTATATTGTGAAGTTTTAAGGTTCTGTGAACTCTGCAACTATGTTTTTGTCTCTGGATATGTTTCACTGAGAAGAAAATGTACCCAAAAAAAATATATATATATATATATATATATATATATATATATATATATATATATATATATATATATATATATATATCAAGGTGTTCGCGCAGTCGCTCGTACCCCTAAAAAAACACCGAACAATATCAAGAGGTGTTCGCGCGCTGTCGCTCGAACACCTAAAAAGTCAACAAAGATTGAGTGTCAGTCACTGAATGGGATTGTACCATCATTCTTTACTATTAATGTTGCCCTATTATTTTGGGGAATAGATCTCATTTATTATTTCTCATTTAGTATTTTTTCCAACAATGATTTTAATGTCGAAATATTGGCCTGGGTATATTTGGGAAACACGAACCATTATATAGAAAACAGTTTGCTTTGCGGAAGTTTCCTGTTGAAATATTCAGAAGATAAAAACAAGTTGGATAAGTGTACGTATGTATATCCGGCATATAGCCTGTGACCTAAAGTAGAATTATGTTTATCACAGCAAGTATACTCTAGATTCGTGGTAATTTGGGGGTGAATAATTTTGTTTTCCAATTTTCTCTAAATTCAGATCATAACGCATTTCTGTTTGCACGTTCTTTTTGAACGCAATCATTTAAAACACTCATATTTCGAGAACAAACACATCTCAGAAGTTTTGCACTGTAAAAACTGATCTGCACCGTTTGCATTTAAATTGTGTAATACACCAATATAAATATTAAAACAAAATCAAGAGATTCCTGTTTGTGAATGTTTTAGCTTCATTCTTTGGGTCACCAATAGTATTCAATTTCGCCATTGTGCGAAATTGATTGCCTGTAAACTAAATTGAAAATAAAACTCAAGTGCATATCCTCATTCAAGCCAATCTGGCGAAATAGAATTACGGATGTGCACCACAAAACTTTCCGTGACGAAATTGAATTCAAACCCTGGTAGCAACCGGATTAGCAAAATTAATTTAATACGAAGGCATGAAAACGAATGCGAACGCTCGATTGGCGAATTTGGCCCAAAAACCTATATAATAATAATAATTACCCACTTACTTTGAAACTGTCAAAATTCTGCTTCAAGAATCACCAAGAGGTAAGATAAGTAAGACTAATTGCGGTGACACCGTGTGAAAATCTCTATTGAGTAGTAATTAGTTCTGAAAAGAACTGGAGGTTGCAACGGTTCGATAGGTATGCTCTGATCGTCCTCAGGAGAATTCCAGACTCTGGGAAATGTTGCTGAAGTCAATTGGTGAGTTACACATGAAGAACTAAAGCATATTTGCCAAGTTTGATATTGCGTACGTCAACCTGTTATCTGCATTTTCATGCCTTATCACATGATCTGCCAGTTTAAACCGTCATTAGATATGCACAAAATGTGAAAAGTGTTTAAAATGTTGCAGAGTAACCTTTAGTACTTTACTATCACAAAAAAATGCTTTTGTGTTCTCACATGGACAAAATGGACTAAGAAATACTTTTGAGTCCTATTTTATTTTGAGCAGTGGAAACATGGCTAATAATGACACATTTCAGTGACTAGTTTAGGTGGACTAAAGTAAAGGACAGTAGTCATCTTAATAAAACGCATTAAAACTGAAATGTTGATGAAATTGGCCTCGATTTTCTTATCAACATAGATTATATATATAATGTCACATTTGTTGTCACTTTGTGAATTTTAATAATGTGCTTAACTGTATTTTTGGGGATCAGTTGTAATCTGTTCAATGGTTTCATATGTATTTCATAAGAGTTGTTATCGACTTTTCTTTCAAAAACA
This sequence comes from Zoroaster sp. YZ-2022, assembly GCA_029582265.1. Taxonomy (NCBI): domain Eukaryota; kingdom Metazoa; phylum Echinodermata; class Asteroidea; order Forcipulatida; family Zoroasteridae; genus Zoroaster; species Zoroaster sp. YZ-2022. The sequence goes on from CM055823.1 coordinate 22,062,995, forward strand.
ATGATAATTGCATATGATGAGGAATGAAAGAACTGAAACAGTGACCTGTCATGTTTTATGAGATCATAAAAGTTGACAAAGCCAAGGCGGTGATCAATTAATCCAAGTTGAGAGAAAATCAAGAATGGCGTCTCTGAGATGAATAAATAAATGAATTTATAAACATTTTTCAATTAATTAACTCTGTTTCTTTTTCTTTTCTTTTTAGGGCACTATCGGGATTTTTAGTCGGGAAACTTGGGGGGACGCACTGGGGGAACGTGCCCCCCCCACCCCCATGGCTACGCCGCTGTACATATTTCACAGTTTTGTAATATCAACCCTTATACAAGTCTACCATATGTTTTCTGATTATAGACATATTCCAACAAAATTATGTCCTTTCAGATTGCACGGGGGAAAAAATAATTTTGAGCCAGTTGACGATGTGGACTAAAGCAATAATACACATGGTTTCGATGTCATTGCAATGCGATAAACTCAAAAGAAAACTGGCCCTAAATTTTACCTTTAAGTTCCAAAACACAAACCCAAGAGAGGTGAAACTTGTGAAACTTTGGATTTTGCTTCCCAAAGACGTATTCTTCTTGGGGGAAAAAGGGAAGTCTAGGCGACTGCGTTTATTCTTATTTCGTTGGTGCATTGTAATGACATACAAAATGTACAACGGTTGTTTTATGTTGCTGTTTAAAATGTACAACGGTTGTTTTATGTTGCTATTTATCTTTAATTATTGTACTGCATGTAATAACATGGGATTGTTTGAGGCTACGTCTGACAGCAATCGTCAAACAGTCGTAAATGATTTAGTCCCTCCAGATGGTGCCGAAGTATTATCTGGCTCATGGACTAATAACATCCACGCATCTTGGATATTTAACTTAGGTGCTTATATCCAATGGAGTTTTGGGTTATAGTCTGCTTCAGGGTAAATAACAAGAGCGTGCGCTGCAGTATGGAGGCTGGGATTAGACCATACACATTTCTATACCTACGCATTGCAAGTTGAAATATATTTCATTATATTCGGCCTTCTTTTAATTGATTATTACATTAAGGAAATATACTATAATATGCCTATAGGCATAATACAAGCCGACTGCTGGTGTAAACTCTTAACGAAACACTAAAATTGGCCTGTCATAAAAAATACTTCAAATTTATTAATTTCATATGTTTCGTCGACAGTGTTATTAATATTATCATTATACGGATGAGATAATACTCGTTACAAGCACAACAATACCGAACAAAAACCGCTTAAAATTGAAACCTCATATATTATTTACAAACCGACTGAACATCAAAGGCCTTGACTTTTATTTCAGTAATGAAACTCTGAAATGGCCTGTCATCAAAAAGACTCATTACATCATAAAGATTTATTGATTTAAAATGTTTTATTGTCATTTTGTGTGAGATAATAACCATTACAAGCGCAACAACCGAACAAAAACCGCTTAAAATTCAATAGTCTGTTCTCAGTAATAGCTGAAACCTCTGATATATTATTTACAAGCCGACTGCGGGTGGAAACACTTAATGAGCCATTTGATGGATTAATAATAATAATAATAATAATAATGTGTGGACTTATACAGCGCACGTATCCACCAACTAAGTGGTGCTCAAGGCGCATTATATCATTACCCCTGCTCATAAGGCTCACAAGGCTCATAAATCATTCCTGAAAGCATCTCAGCTCCCTGGGGAGTATGCAGCTCAATTGCTGTCATTACAGCGCATATAGGGCTAATCAACCAACTCTGCCCTCACAGGTACCCATTTAACCCCTGGCTGGAGAGAAGCAATTATGGTTAAGTGTCTTGCTCAAGGACACAAGTGTCACGGCCGGGATTCGAACCCAGATTCTGCTGCTAACACCAGAACTTCAGTACGGTAAGCTAGACCGCTCGGCCACGACACTCCGCTGTGGAAGAGGTTGTGGTGGTTGGGGGAGGGGGAAAGTTTCCCCTTGATATCATCATACAAGTTTATTTGCCACACATTTTCTATGTCAGTTTAATGGTAGTGTATTCTTTTGTGTCGTGTTTCCACCGTTCATTTACCATGCAGCCTAGATTCTCCCTGCCTCCAGTTAATACATCATTACATTCACTGTAAACTATTGGCAATCTTAAAAATTAAGTTTGATCAGAGTTTTATAAAAAGCTTAATGTAAATTGACAGTCAAACATCCTTGAAATCTTCCTTTCTAAAGAGATATCTCTTGTTTGTTGTTATCCATCTAGGATCCATCCTTAACTTGTTCTAGAATAACTATCGAACAAATGAATAACTCTCAACAAGAATCTGACATACAGAATTCAAAGGAAATAAGGTACAACAATTTCAGCAACATTATTTTAAAAGTTGAAGCTTATTATTTCAATCGTGAAAATAAAAATGGGGGATGAGCCCGGCAAACACAATCTTCGTATTCATTAAACGTGGAATTATTAAATATGTTGTTATAACTATTCTGACATAAATATTGTGGATGATATTCATATTTGACTGTCTCTATTGTTGAAAATAAAAGTATTCCTAATTGTTAAAAATAAAAGCATCCCCCATATTGTTTTAATATCGCCATGCACTTCATCAAGATTTAAGTAAAGTTTTAGATACAACTATTTTTAATGGTTTAATAAATGATGTACCTAGTTTGTGTGATTTACCTTGAAAAGGTTTAGTGAACCATTTTCTACTTGTATAAACAAATTATGCATCCTTTATTGAAGCTGTTTGCTGAAAGCTGTGTTCGCATTTAACCGAAAATGTGGTAGGCCTACCGTTCCAATTGGTAATTTTCCTGATGTCCGAATATTACTTATTTTCACACAGGAAATCTGTTCAATATCTTATACAGACGGTGGTTAATAAACCAAAATGATTAATTACAGGATTGGATTAAAATAACTCCAGTGCCTGAAAACCTTTTGTCAAGGACGCATTGGAAAACTCTTACTATGAAATTGATTGGCCATAAACGAAAGCAACAATAACAAATTAATTCCTTAAAAAAATCTTCTGCGCATCATTAATTTGATTGCATCAATCGCGAAAAGATGCGAAACATCATATTCCACGATGAGGTAATTGAAGTCATAAATGCCAATAAACGATCTTTTAGAACTCACTCTTAGATTTAGAACAAGCGTTAACCATTCCAAAACTGTGTACAAAAATGACAGCTTGAAATAAAGTACAACGACAGTGAAATTACCGTAAACTGTGTTGAAACGAAGGTATTATATTCTAAATAGATACTGCAGTGTAACAGTGAATGTGTTTACAAGGCATATGCACACACTGTATATGCATCTTGTCTACGAAATGTGACATAGTTCAAGGTCTTTAAGATGATGCAAAGATTGTGAAAATATCTTCTGTGGTTCATGAGATATGATTTTTTGAAATATTCAACTTCCGGTTTCAAGGAGAGGTCGGATTGGGGTCACGTCTGTGTACGAAAAATCACATAATTAAAGATCTATAACATGGTGCAAAGATTGTGAAAATATCGTTTGTGGTTCATGAGATATGATTTGTTGAAAATATTAAACTTTGATTTAGTGTAATTCTGATGACCTCACTATGACGTCACTACAAGTTCTAACTATGTGTGAAGTTTTAAGGTTCTGTGAACTCTGCAACTATGTTTTTGTCTCTGGATATGTTTCACTGAGAAGAAAAAGTACCAAAAAAAACAACAAACAAAAAACAAAAAACAAAAAAAATATGAAGGTGTTCGCGCGCTGTCGCTCGTAGGCCTACACCTAAAAAAAACACCGAACAATATCAAGAGGTGTTCGCGCGCTGTCGCTCGAACACCTAAAAAGTCAACAAAGATTAAGTGTCAGTCACTGAATGGGATTGCACCATCATTCTTTACTATTAATGTTGCCCTATTATTTTGGGGAATAGATCTCATTTATTATAAGTATTTTTTCCAACAATGATTTTAATGTCGAAATATTGGCTTGGGTATATTTGGGAACCACGAACCATTATATAGAAAAGAGTTTGCTTTGCGGAAGTTTCCTGTTGAAATATTCAGAAGATAAAAACAAGTTGGATAAGTGTACGTATGTATATCCGGCATATAGCCTGTGACCTAAAGTAGAATTATGTTTATCACAGCAAGTATACTCTAGATTCGTGGTAATTTGGGGGTGAATAATTTTGTTTTCCAATTTTCTCTAAATTCAGATCATAAAGCATTTCTGTTTGCACGTTCTTTTTGAACGCAATCATTTAAAACACTCATATTTCGAGAACAAACACATCTCAGATGTTTTGCACTGTAAAAACTGATCTGCACCGTTTGCATTTAAATTGTATAATACAGCAATATAAATATTAAAACAAAATCAAGAGATTTCTGTTTGTGAATGTTTTAGCTTCATTCTTTGGGTCACCAATAGTATTCAATTTCGCCATTGTGCGAAATTGATTGCCTGTAAACTAAATTGAAAATAAAACTCAAGTGCATATCCTCATTCAAGCCAATCTGGCGAAATAGAATTACGGATGTGCACCACAAAACTTTCCGTGACGAAATTGAATGTCGTGACGAAATTGAATTCAAACCCTGGTAGCAACCGGATTAGCAAAATTAATTTAATACGAAGGCATGAAAACGAATGCGAACGCTCGATTGGCGAATTTGGCCAAACAACCTATATAATAATAATAATTACCCACTTACCTTGAAACTGTCGAAATTCTGCTTCAAGAATCACCAAGAGGTAAGATAAGTAAGACTAATTGCGGTGACACCGTGTGAAAATTTCTATTGAGTAGTAATTAGTTCTGAAAAGAACTGGAGGTTGCAACGGTTCGATAGGTATGCTCTGATCGTCCTCAGGAGAATTCCGGACTCTGTGAAATGTTGCTACTTCTTGGAGCTGGATGGCCGGCGGGATGAAGTGGTAGGATGTAAGATGTTTAACCTATTCCGGTTAGTAGTCTATAGTATTCCGCATGTAATTCAGATGTAGTTAGTTGTCCGTACGAACCTCTGATATAATAATGGTTATAATGGCATGGAATTAACAATCAACGTTGATATATGGAGCGCTGTGCCCAATCAACACATTACTGTAACAGGCTGACGTCACAGTATTTAGTGGAACTGTATTGTTCCCCGGAGTTCGTGACACGTAAGGTGCCACTGGACATCCTCAGATGCTGAGTCTAGGGAAGGCATTGTTTCCCACTCATTGACAGGGTAATCCCCAGGCGCCCATTCTGAAATTCATTAACTAAATAGCCATATTACTTGCATATTGCATTATAGACTTTCAAATGGGTTATTGAAAGTCATAATTGATTGGGTGTATTACTTACATGACCATGAATATGTTCTCGATTAGTTTATCATTTTAATACGGCATCGGCCTGTCCCCGTACAACAACAACAACAACAACAACACCAACAACAACACCAACAACAACACCAACAACACCACCACCAACAACACCACCACCACCACCACCGTCATCATCATCCTCATCATCATTCTCATCCTCATCCTCATCCTCCTCATCCTCATCCTCCTCATCCTCATCATCATCATCATCATCATCATCATTATTATTTATTATTTATTATTTTTTATTATTATTATTATTATTATTATTATTATTTTTTTTTTTCTTTCAGTAGAGTTAAAAAACTCCATTTATTGCATCACTGTTTCAACAAAAACATTTACAAGATACAATTTTCCACAATTACAAAGTATCAAAAAAAAATAAACTAACGAAATAAATAAATTTAATTAAAAGCGACAATAAACAAATGGAATTAACCTTATATACATAGATTAAAAATACAAATATACAAGTGGAAATTCATGAAGCAAAATAAATCAAAACAAAAATACAGCGGATGCAATAATGTAATAAAAATGTATAATGCATGTTACATTTAAGGAAACTGAAACGAAAACTTAATTGTAAACAAAACATTCGCACAATTAAATTGTAATTCGTCAAATGGAAAATTAAACGAGCGAAATAAACAAAATTAAGTTAAAAAACTTTTCCCAGCTAGTTTCTGCTATAGAAATAGCATTGTTCATTCTAGAAAGGTTACGATACAACGTTTTACTGGTTTCATTGGTCAGTAAAATGTAGTAATCTTGATCTTGAAAGTTTTTAATTTCAAGCATTTTACAAACATGATTAACCGCTCCTTGTCTATTTTCGGCCAAGAAGTTCCGGTGGATACATCTTTTCAATCTAGCTATTATTCTACCTGCATTTAGAGGTTTGAGATTACAAATTTTGCCAATTTCATCCAGTGATTTAACTTTGCCGTCATGACAGACGTGACGTAATCTAGTCATGTTATTAGATTTAAGAACGTTACTGTCCATTTGTTTATGTTCATTACATGTTATGATAGTATTTTTCCATAAAGGTAAATCCTGGGCTTCAAGAAAGCACGTGATTGACGCATTAACTCTGCCTTGGGCATTATTAAAAGCATTGAGGATTTCTTTATAAAACATAGTGGTTTGACTGGCTACTAGAGGATTATTAAAAATATACCACCCAAGGTTTAGCATGCCACTAGCCCGTTTTATCCAGTAGTTAAAAAAGGCGCGCCATTTTCCTCCAGAAGTACAATATTTACATAACCATTTTAATTTTAGACTATCAAGTTTAAGTTTAACGTCCATTACCCCTGTGCCTCCCCTCTCTGTTCTATTTCTCATAACATCCCTTTTTATTTTATCTGGTTTACCGTTCCAGTAAAAATCCCAAATAATGTCATCAATTTGTTTAATCAGATTATCTGGGCATGGCAATACTGATCCCAAGTAGGTGAGACCAGCCCCGATCAGAGGATTGATAATAACCGATTTACCTTTAAGTGTTAATTTTCTAGCTTTCCATCGGTTCATGGTGTGTTTAATTTTATTTATTCTGGGACACCAATTGTCTTCTGGGGTGATTTCGTTACCAAAATAGATACCCAATATTTTTATTTTATCGGTCACCCATTTGAAATCACAGGGGAGTCTGATCTAGACTTCCATTTACCTAACCAGAGACCCACTGTTTTCGTGTTGTTGATTTTGGAACCTGCACCCTCACAATAGGTGTTCATAATTTCGGTGAGAATTTTAAATTCATGGTTTCTCCGAATAAAAATAGTCAAGTCATCAGCATGTTGAATAATCTTAAAACCTTCTTGTTCTTTGGAAATGTTGATGCCTTCTAATGCAGGGTTCTTCAATATCATATTAGACAGTCCCTCTGCGCAAATAGCAAACAACAGTAGTGATAAGGGACATCCCTGTCGTATTCCTCTCTGAATCTTTATGGGCGAACCAATAAAATTGTTAACAATAACCTGACTGACAGGGTCAGAATAAAGCAATTTAACCCATTGAATAAGACCTGTGGGAATACCCATTTTCGCCATAATGGAATACATGTATTCCCATTCTATGCGGTCAAAGGCCTTTTCCTGATCAATACTCACTACACTGGCTTCGATGTCGTTGAAGTTGATGTAATCGATACAGTCTCTCAAAATCATCAAATTATCGTGGATGTTTCTACCTGGCACTTCACATGTCTGATTTTCAAAGACAATGGTGGGCATAATTGTTTGCAAACGATTAGTTATGACTTTGGAAATCAGCTTATAGTCAACAGTTAGAAGACTTATAGGCCGCCAATTTTTAAGTTCTTCTTTGCATCCTCTGTTCTTAAAAATTAATCTGATTAAGGCAGTGTTCATTGATCTACACAAAGACATATTTCTTTTGCAATCCCTTATTAATTCGATTAAATCTTGTTTCAGAATATTCCAAAAGGTACGGTAAAATTCAACCGTCAGTCCGTCAATGCCAGGGGATTTATCAGTTTTCATTTGGTAAAGCGCGTGGCTGAGCTCATTCTCATCAATATCTTTTTCTAAATCGTAAACAATATCTTCATGAAAGGACTCTGTGTTAACTCCACTCAGAATTTGATGTAATTGTTTTTTACTGATCCCTTCAGAAGTGTACAAATCTTCATAAAACTCATTCACGCATTTAAGCATAGAGCTAGGTTGATCAACATAATTACCAGCTTTGTCTTGTAATTTTATCATTCTGTTATGATGCATTTGTTGATTTTCCAGGTTAAGGAAAAATTTACTAGCTTTTTCACCTTCTGTTTTATTGATGTTGCGGACACGTATTTTAGCTTTTTCCCATTCTCTCATTTCAAATTGTTTGAGACTGAATTCAATTATATTAAGTTCATCTTTATTTATATTAGTTGGATTATTGATCAATTCATCATAGCGTTTCTGTAAACGTTCTCTTTCCTGTTTAGCAATAAGGGATTTTTCACGCCCATAATCTCTGATAATTTCTTTGAGTTTGCATTTTCCCATTTCCCACCAAGTAAAAACACTTTCATAATCATGTTTCTTGGTTTTCCAGAAACTCCAAAAATTTTGAATTCTATAAGCGCAGTCTTTGTCTTTGATAAGTTCGTTATTACAAATCCAACGACCTGGGCCGTGTGGGGTGTCAAAATCATTTAGTCTTAAGGTGATGAGCTGGTGGTCCGTTAAACCTGTTGAATTATTATGAACCTCCCCAATTTTGTTTAAAAGACTAGAGGACATAAGAATGTAATAGATTCTACTGGATTTATTGAGCCCTTTGTGCAGGTGAGTATAACCAGGTTTTTCAGGGTAAACAGTACGCCATATATCAATGAGATCCTTTTCTTGAAAAATTTCCTTCATGACGTTCTTACTTGTGTCTCTTATGTCTTTGTTATCAATATCACAATTAAAATCACCTCCAACAATCCATTGTTGATTGTTAGTAATATTATTCAATATTTTCTTGAAATATCCAACTCTAGGGTAAACAGCATTCGGCGCATAAACAGAAGCAAGGGATATGCTTTCGTTATTCCATGTGATTTCACCTTTAATCCATCTGCCATCTTGATCACTTTCAATATTTGTCAAATGTAGGCCACATTTATTGGAAATTAGGAGTGCAACTCCTTTGGACATCCGACTACCGTGACTAAAATGAATTTCCCCCTGCCACTGTCTGCGCCAAAGACATTCATCTTTGCATTCGCTATGAGTTTCCTGCAGAAATACTATGTTAAGTTTACTACGAACTACATGTATATAATCCAAAAAAAATTCCCTTTTTATATTATCCCTCAACCCGTTAACATTAATTGAGGCTACTGTGAGCACACTAAGGAAACTCATAATGAAGTAAAGACCCTTCATTGGATAAAACAAGAAAAACAATTCTACTCACTCATAATCCAAAATAATTTATGTATTCCTAGTTCCTCTTCCTCGTCCTCTTGATGAACCAGGACTGTTTGGGGGGTTATAACGTTCTGACGTTATATTTCCTGTTCCGCGTTTCCTACGGAATCTTTGTACACCTTTCCTAGTATACGGAACGAATTCTTCAGAATTTGGGTCTTGACTTATGTCTTCCTGTTCGCTCATTGCTGCTTCTTTGTCGACTTCTTGTTCCATGTCGGATTCCTTGTTATCTGTGCTTTCTCTTGCTAATTTTCTCCCTTCTTCTCTTCATCTGCCTTTCGTTTTCGGTTTTCCTTAACTGCCTCATCCCAGAATGTCGGTGGTTTAGTCTTGTTCGGTTGTTCTTTTGGGTTTAAGCTTCTGTTGGTGTTCTTCTCCCGAGATGTTTTCTTTCCTTGTTTTTCTACGGGTTTCTGTCTTTCAGGTAGTTGGTTATTGTGCTTAGCTGTAGTCTGCTTCTCTTGTCGATCTCCTTTTGGGTTTTCTGGTTTGTCTTCTGCATGTATGTCATGTGTTGTTTCTTTGTGTTCACTCTGCTTCTCTCTCCTCCTGATGGGTTCCTTCGTTGGCGCAGTGGCTTGTATTTTCTCAGCTTTCGGTGGCTGTTGAATGTCCTCGTTGTCACTAGGTGGTGGTTCAGTAGCTGAGACTATGTGCTTAGCTCTTTTCCATTGCTCCCTTTCTTCTTCGTCGCTGTCTCCATCTGTATATTCAATCTTTTCTTGCTCGTCGTCGGAAATCTCGCTTTCCACCTCATCATTGTTCCTGTCCTCTTCGTGGGCAATTGGAGTCGATGCTTCCGATATGTTGTCTTTTTGCATTTCGTGCCATTCCGCTCTGTGTTCAGGATTGCCACATATGAAGCATCTTCCTCTCATTTGACAGTCTCTAGCAAAATGATCGGGTTTATTGCAGATTTTGCACGTTTTCTGTTGTCCCCTGTGCCTCACTGGTAGGTTAAAACCGCCAACTCGGACGTAACCCAGTGCGCAAGCCGCTGGCGGGCCGCCAGCGGCTGGAGAGTGACTGCGCGGCATCGGCACGCCGCCCGCAACCGACAGTGGTCCGCCGATGGTAGCTGCCAGATAACCGAGCAGTAATTCATCAGCGGTTTGCCGCTTGTGGACCGCTCACGGACCAGCGTATGGTCGTCCAGCCGAAGTCGGCCCGACGGAGGACCGAGCACGACAATTAATATTATTATCAAGATCAATTTAAGCTTTGTTGTAATTTACTTTTAGGAAATATGCCAACGGGAGTTGAGATTCAGTTTGAGAAGTAAACGTTACTTGATCGTTGGTGTTTTGTTTTCCTTTTGTAGCTTTTAAGCCGCCGCTGGTCCGAACATGGTCCGACCTCGGCCGCCTGCAGTATTGATTTTTTATAAATCCCTCCTGTAATAATAAAAAATAAAAAATAAACTACTAAAATGTGTTTAAATGTATTAATCGTGTGATGGAACATGGATGGAACGACCACAGTGTGTTTTCTTTCGTCCGTGGTCTTATAATTTTTTTCTCTGGATCGGTGGAGCTGGGCGATCCGGTCATTGCGTAACGTTACACATAAATTGCTCAGATCGTACCCAAAGCTTATAGTAAAAAAATACCAGGCTGTTCGCTCGGTCCCACCACCGAACCAAAGGTTGGATGAGACCGGTGGGGCTGGGCGGTACACTTCCGGGCAGAGGGTCGGGAACGATCTAGTGAACACTAACTGCTGCAGCAAGCATGCAATAAACAAGCAATGTGTGCATGTGATATCTGTGTGACGTATCCACCTGAACGCGTGATCGACTGCATCCTCATTGGCTGTCATGTGGCTGTGTTGACGCACATTTTTCACACATCTTAGATGCAGCCACGATTGCCAAAATTTATCGATAACGTCAGCGTGTGATTTAAGTTCATTTTCTTCATTTTTGAAAGCAAATATTCTTCAAAAAATCTCACCTCTTTGACGGTTGGAGGACTACGTTAATTTCAGGTGAGTTTTTAGATGGAAACCAGTCATAACTTTGCAGATATGACCATGGGCGGCATGGCTACTCCAGGCCGCCTCTCCCGAACCGCATGGCATCATGGAGTGACATGAGTGTGTAAATTCAAGGGATCGTATATGTTTGGTATTTGGAACCGTACGTTTGTTTCAATTCTATATAACTGTAGAAAGTAGGCAGCCTAGAAAGTATACCATTAAAACTAGCGAAAGTAATTGTTCTTTAAAAATTACGATTTTCAAGTTTCCCGCCCAACGGAAAAGAAAAACCTTGATAAATTCCCATTTGGGAGCATTCGTGTAAAATCACATAGGCCCCATAACAATCGTAACAATTAAAATCGATACCTGGCCATACCGAATATTTTCGTATGTACAGTATGCTGTGATAAATAAGTTCTGAATTACCGAAAAGTATTACGGGTTCAATTAGCGTTAAGAATCGATGTCTATCAGTGGTATCATACCGCAATACATATGGACATGACGTGTTTCACATCGGGAACCAGTACAGTACAGAAACAGTGTTTTCAAGATGGCTTATTCTCTACCGTCTGTAACGTTAGGCCTAGTCTAGTGCTAGTTCTAACACACGAGAGTTTTTACATTTGCGGTGATTTCATCGTTCAGAAAGTGAAATAGAGAGGACTCTTTTTTCTTGATCTAATCTGCTAATGCAGTAAGGATGTTTTTACAAGGTATAGTTGAGTTTTTTGCACAACGCTCTACCGTAGTCTACGGGCACGCAATTGCTGATACTAGGCCTAGTGATACTAACGTTAGGCAGTTTCATGAACATTTGAAGTTGCTTCAATGCTTTTAAATGTCATATCACTGGATAGAACAAAAAATTAGAAAGAAAATGAGGGGTCAATGGTCATGATAGGTTAACCCTATGCAAAGTTACGAATTTTTGTTGATTTAAATATTTGGTAATTTTTAAGATCCAGTTTCATTTGAAAAGTTGTGACCGAATTTGCCTGCAATGTATCCTTGTAGTACAAAGTCTATTTTGCGCAAGTTGCACTGTTTTTGTGCCAACGTTACAGTTGGCATGGACTGATCAATTAAGATAACCACGATGTGTAGTATCCATTTATCGACACTAGAAGTGACTACATCCGTAGACTACCCTTTATATTAGAATTTTACCATGAAAGTTCGGCGGGTCACAACTTCGACAGAAAAAAAGGATATGAAAAATAGCGCCACCATCGGCGGTTTGCGTGAATCTGCCTACTAACGTTAGTTACTACACTGTTTCAGTAACGTTATGTTTTCATGTTTATGTTGTCAAAGTCTATTTCACTAAAATTCTATCAACGAAGAAACACAAACGGCAATAGAAACATATTGGATTAGAATATAATTCATTTAGGATATTTAACTACGTCTAACGTTAGGGCATGCATGTTCATTGGGCCTAAAGGCCTAGTATTAACGTTAGGCCTATTAATACTACAATAGTATTATTCAAAAGCTTAGTCTAGAGTTAGCCAAACATGGATTAATCGCATAATTCAAATGGTTGTTTTCTGACAAACAAGGTTGTTGACAAGTAAGACTAATTGCGGTGACACCATGTGGAATCTCAATTGAGTAGTAATTAGTTCTGAAAAGAACTGGGGGTACAACTCGACGTTGTTGACATTGTAATATTAAAATTTATTTCCATGTCTTTGGCATTAAGCTCTATATTATTATTACAACTTTAGTATTTAACATTGAAGGTACATGTATGATCATTGGCAGGATTGATTAATGCATTCATTCCAATCATCTAGATTTCAAAATACACATAAAACTAACCTGTGAAAATTTCATCAAAATCGGTGTTCACGTTTTCGAGAGCACAGCGAATGACGGTTTCTATTTTATCAGTAATTTTGTGATATTCATATTGTGTTCATTTCAGTGTGCAGGGGATTGGTACAAGTTTCACCTTTGTAAACATTCAGCTTTCAGATTGAAACTTATCCAGATTTTTGTTTACCAAAGCTATATCATACATTTACCTTTAATGTACAATTTACTACAAGTCTCGAAGCTTTGGCAAATGATCATTTTTATGGAAAGTGTTCAGACAAGTCAAATAAGTATGGCAGAGTTCCATCTTCCACATTATTTATTGATTTTAATTTGGTGATCTTTAATTTTTTTCTTAGTTATTGTGCAGTGCGGAGTGATTTGGTATCAAGTTGCAATGGAAAGTGCAGCCTGCAACTAGAAACACCAACCGAGCTTTTGTTTATAACACATACTGATATAAATGTAAGTGTCTCAATTGATTCACCCAAATGAATCTATGTTGCAATATCAAGCCACGGCAATTGCTGTGAGTGCCATGGGTCATTTTGGGGCCTGGGTGTGTGCTTTTCCATGTTTCTAAAATATAAATATAAAGATCGTCCCCTTCTTGAGGCCGCATCCTTTTTAAATTTGTTTTTCAACTAGTGTTTATCCTTCCATTAATAAACTTTGAACAGCTCTTGGAAAAGAAATGGCATCGAACCAGATAACTTCACGGACAAAAGAGAAAGATCCAAGCTGAAGTCGACCAGCATATAGATTGGATTGTCAGGGAGTCTGCATTGTCGCTGGCTGAAGAGGAGACTGGTGAGTGCTTGTCTGCCAAGCGAAGATAACTACTACCGAAGACGAATATGAGCTTCCAGATGGTTTGGTGTTTCCTCTGAAGTCTTTGGAGGATGTCGACCTCCTGGAGAACCATCTGGAAGCCGACAAGCACTTGCAGAAACACTTGGTATGGTTTTAGCAATTTCGTTTTGAACTATGCTCAAATAATTCCTATGGTTGGCTGAATGTGCTTTTATAATACTGAAATTAGTGTTGTGTAGGGAGGTTCAGAATTTTTTTTTATCATAATTGTTTTGTACTGAAAAACCATCAAGAAAACAGCTAAAGTGGTTTCTTTTTTAATATCAGTGATGTTGAGCACATTCTTGTAATTAAACCTAGCTGCAGCAATTTTGGAGTTCTTTAAGATACAATTTTTGCGAAGAAGACAACATTTCAGATGGAAATATTTCTCTGGAGGATTGGTACCAGTACCAACTGAATAAATAGCAAGCTTTCAGATTTTCACAGGTTTGTTTTTTGAAATGACACCAAGTAAGAACACTGCACTGTCAGCTTTACCAATCCTATATTTTACCTAAAAGTCTTTAACGAAGATGTGTCATTCCTGTAGGCTAGATTTTGGGTGTACATCTGTGAACTGCCTATTGCATTTGAAATTAAATTTCATGTAACCACTTTGTTTCAGATTGCTTTGTGGTCCACATGTGGAGGCTACAGTGTGTACGACGCTGTACGGAGAATTTTGAGGAGTGGTGGACAATGGACTGGGCCGACTGATCAACTGGACAGGACAGGGAGGGAAAAGAGCATTTAAAACTCTCCGCTTAAGGACCATTTTAGAAAGTGAGTACGAGTTTATTAATTTGGTTTTACCCTACACCAATATATGATAAGCACTGTATACTCATTGCTTTCCGAGTCCTGCGGAAAAAAAATCCACAGGCTAACTAAATCTGCTCTAGTATGCGGGAGGTCGTGGGTTCGTATCCCACCCGAGTAGTTAGCCTGTTGATTTTTTTCCGCAGGACTCGGAAAGCACTGAGTATACAGTGCTTATCACATATCGGTGTAGGGTAAAACCAAATTAATATTCTTTATCCCCGATGCAATTATTACATTGTTTTAAAGAGTACGAGTTAGTTAAAATATTTGTGTCAATGGTTGAAGGAATGAAAACATATGAAACGGTTTGAACACTGAAGGGACTTCCCAAATACTTTTACAGTAGCAAGCATTTCTAAAAGCATTACTTTCAAAAGTGCATGTATTTAAGAGAGAAAAATTTCAAGGGTTATATCCCAGTAATTTCAAAATGAGAATTGGAATAGAGAATTCATGTGTTTGGGGAAGTGATTCATCTTACTTGCAATTTTCCTGATGTTTTGTTTGTTATATTTCTAGTTATAGGGGCCTATTTTGTAAACAAAATGTCATTGTTAGTTTATTGCTTTGTAGTTATCTTCCTTCAAACAATATATAAATAATTCATGGTCAACTCCAAAATGCTATGTCATCTTTCTGTACAGTTGTATTTAAAAGTGATTCATGACCAAAGTTTGAATATTATTCAATAACATCATGCAATATTCAAATTTTTACTTGAATGTAGTGACGGTCTTTGGGCGTTCAAATTTTGTTCATGACTGTTTATGATTGATGAATGCTGGTTGGCGCTGACAGCTGCCGACCAGCGAAGCTACAACACTGATTCAGGCCTAATTTATAATTACGGAACAAATACACTTGGCCAAATTTTCTGCTTAACAATTTACTGACATTGGGCTAAAGTTTATTTCTTCTAACTTTTGTCTTTCATACAGAAGCGATCCGTAAGAACAAGGCAACTTGCAAAGCAACAGACGTAGAAATCCAAAGGGAAGTTGCCCACTTTCTGAAGGGTGCATCTGACAGGTGTGGCGGAAGGAAGGAGAGACTGGCGCGCGCGGCTGCAGCTGCTGCTGCTGATGTTGATCTTGCCCTGCAGGTGTAAAAGGTTACACTGCAGTAAAAGCCATTGTTTTTTATTCTTGTTTGTTTTATTTTGTTGTGACATTGTTTTACACATGACAGAAACGAATGTAATGGCTCAAAAAAGTATTTTTTAATGTTTTTGTACAATATCTTCAATATCTGTTTTTGTTGCATATCTTTTTGCACCGACATCAATTAATAAAACTACATAATTGTGACATTCATCAATTGCAAAAGGACGTATAAGTGATAGTGCGAAATTTTCACCAGTTAATTGTATGCTGTGTATTTTCAAAAATTGTTGATTGGAGTGAATACATTCTTTCAAAAAGTAATGATGTAGCATACCTTTAAGTTTTCTTTGTTCATTAAACTTCTTTAAACATTTTAAAACCAAACATTTTTGCCAGTTTAAGTACTTAAATACGAATACGTCATTTGAATTTCTTACATTTACCTGCTGACAAATACCTTTGCAGAGTACTTGATAATTTGTATGTAGAGTTTTTATGCTTTGATCAAGGGGCTTCATATATATAAATTCCAGTGTGCGTGTATTATTGTTAAGATTATTGTCTTTTCGTAGTACTTGCTTTAGATCTAGTGTCATTATTTATGCCAAGTTTAGTACTTGTATCATATTATGTAACGTGTGCTATTTTGTTATATTGTACTATAAGCCAACAAACAGGAGAGGACCAAAGAGGAAATTTATATATTTGTTAACTATTTATTTACTTTATTTTTACAG
This sequence comes from Zoroaster sp. YZ-2022, assembly GCA_029582265.1. Classification (NCBI taxonomy): domain Eukaryota; kingdom Metazoa; phylum Echinodermata; class Asteroidea; order Forcipulatida; family Zoroasteridae; genus Zoroaster; species Zoroaster sp. YZ-2022. The sequence goes on from CM055823.1 coordinate 22,079,644, forward strand.
AACAAAGCAATACTTTTGGAAAAACAAATCATTATTTTAGGTGCCATCAGTACCAGGTTAAACACATGTGTGCTATTGTCTTTAAAAGTTTTTATTATTATATTACACTGTTACAGGGTATAAAAAATCAACTGACTTTTTTACTACCAAAGAGGGAACCAACTTGATTTTTATACTTAACATTCAGGTTAAGCTTTTGACAAATTACAAGTCATCGTTTTAATGCCATCATTTATGCCAAGTTAAATACTTTCATAAAATTTCCTAAGTTTCTATAAGACAAAAGACGAAATCTAAAGAGGGAATACAAATTATTTATATGTTTTTATTTATGTGATAAAGAGCAATTTGTGTTAGAATACTAGTGTTACTTTTAATGCCAATATTTTTGTTGCCAACTTACATTTTTGTTATGGAGGAAATAAAGTGTACTTTTAATGTACATTGGTCTTCACTTAAAACTACAGCTTCTCTTTTCTGTGTAGGACTATGGGGGCGGTATTGGAGCGGCTGAAGGGCGGCAACCGATTGGTTATACAATTGTAATCTGGGGACCGCCAAAGGTCTCCCAGCGGACGGCCAGTGGCAGCCGCCCGTTTGCCGATTTGGAGGCGGACCGATGTCGGTCCAGCGGAGGCTACCGCTCGGCAGCCACTGGGTAAAAAATGACTGTAACGGTCCGCCATCGGCCCTCCGACGGTAGCCACCTAGTTGCCGCTGGTGGACCGACGGACTGCCGGCGGACATTTTGTTGGCGGTCCGTTGTCGGCAGCCACCCGCGGCCCGACGGTGGTGCCACCGGTGGACCGCTGTTGGACCAACCATCCATTGCTAACTGGGAACTTGGTATGAACTGCTTTAAATTCTTTATCAGAACACTCCTCACCCCTGTCTCGATTTCCTTGTCAAAATCATGGTATTGCCGTCTTACATTTGCTACAGTTCCGTATGGGTTGAGTGCATTGACAATGACATCGTCTCCCATTTCAAATGGCGCCTTGACATACACAACTACTGAGTTCTGAATATTTGTGCGTTCACACTGAATCAAGATATCCTTTAGAAACATGCCTTGGAGGGCTATTCTCTCGCAGTGTTTCTCGTTGTCGAAGGTGACGTTGTACCAATTGTTCTCCAGTGAGGCGATACCTGTTATTGTTCTGGCGTTGTCTAGCTCTTTGTTGATGGCTTGGTAGACTTCCTCTGGTGTAAAATCTCTTATATGACGGTGTTGAGGCGTACAGTGTTCGGTCTCTTCAAGGTGACCTGCCCGTTTCTTTGCGGGCATACATGGCTATAGCCAAGATGGCGCCGGAGATCCTTCGAGCCAAAAACTGTTGATTATTTGAAGCCAGGCCAAGAGGCCTTAGCAGTCTTCGTTAGCACCTCAAAAAAGGTAGATTTGATCTACAACTTGGTATAAGTTTTGAGGCTTTGCATGGTGGAATATCGATATCGTTTCGGTTTGCGGTAACACCATGTGTTTATCTCAACTAACGTGAAGCTGAGGTACCGGTACAGGTTCTGAAAAGAACCGTATCGTACAACTCGTATCTCAACCTTCGTTAAGTGAGAAAGGTTCAAGGGAGAACCAATTTCTCACTCTAGCGATTGCAGAGAAAACGAGTTGCCCGGAAATTGGTTCTCCCTTGAACCTTTCTCACTTAACGAAGGTTGAGATACGAGTTGTACGATACGGTTCTTTTCAGAACCTGTACCTCAGCTTCACGTTAGTTGAGATAAACACATGGTGTTACCGCAAACCGAAACGATACAACTTGGTAGCAAATATATATTTGACTTACGGTGATTCACGGATGATCGATGAAGATTGAAAACGGCAATTCTAATGATATTTCGAGAGCGTCAAACAGCAGCACACGTCTTGCGACCTCGAACGCACTGCTGCTGCTGCTGATTTAATTTCGGCCTACACCGACGTGTGTATAGCACTGTACTCAGTGCTATTCTTTCTTTCTGAGAGCCATTTAGCAAAGAAGCCGTTTGAAGTCTTGATTATATTGTGCATTTTGAACAGAAATTCATTAACTAAAGTGCCATATTTCTTGTTATTGACATTAAAGACTTTTAAATGGGTTATTGAATGCCATAAACTATGGGATGTGTTCTTTACATGAGCATGAAAATGATGATGACAATAAATTATGCTTTCCCTAGTAGTTCCAATGTTTGTTTACTACGGCCTCGAGTGCCTGCGGGTCTTCGCCCCTACTTTTAAGAAAATCAAACATAAGGGTTTCTTTTGTACTTATGAATAAAAAATCATCTCCACACCATCATGTGCCCAAAAGAACCAGATTATTTCTCTGGGTGCACCATATACGTTTGATAATCTCTCATATTAGAAGTAAACCGTCTCGGTGGGGCATCAGTTTAATTTTGTAAAAACAATTTGGAGGTCTAAAAGTGTCTTTCTTTATTACACTGTAACATTCATTTATTATAAGCACTTGTTCCAACACGGCCCCTTCATCCACACCGAGCGGTCTAGCTTACCGGATTCAAGTTCTGGTGTTAGCAACATAATGTGGGTTCGAATCACGGCCGTGACACTTGTGTCCTTGAGCAAGACACTTAATCATAATTGCTTCTCTCCACCCAGGGGTTAATAAATGGGTACCTGTGAAGGCAGAGTTGGTTTGCTCTACATGCGCTAGAAATGGCAGCAATTGAGCTGTATATTCCCCAGGGAGCTGAGATGGTTTCAGGAATGATTTATGAGCCTTATGAGCCTTATGAGCAGGGATAATAATATAATGCGCCTTGAGCACCACTTAGTTGGTGGATACGTGCGCTATATAATCCAATACATTATTATTATTATTATTATTATTATTATTATTATTATCTTCCGAAAGTCCTTCCAGGACAATTGGGACAGACTCAGCAAAAGGGCCACGATTGCCTTCACTAAACTCACATTGGAGGAATTCAACCGCACCAAGCCGAAGAGGTCGAAGAACAGCTGTTGAGGGCAACCAAGTCGACACAGAAGGAACTGACAGACCACTTTAAAGACAAAAAGACAAGAGACATTTGCAAACAACACATACCGTAGCCTGTACGAGTTCTTCACAAGACCCAAGCCACCTCCAACACGGGGAAAGAAGCGGCCAAGAGTAAGTCTAAACAGCTCTTTCAAAATACTTCAATTTCCACTAGTCCTTTTCAGGACCACCACAACTTCTCTCAAAGAAAAATTCCATGCCACCTGTCTACCTTATTATCTAATTAATATAAAAATTATATATTATTTAGGACAAAACTATCTCCCGACTATGGCAAACCGGAAATTCACGAAAGTAGCGAAACGTTCACAATCAAAACGAAAATTGAAACGATTTTCACCTTAACGCTCATATAAAATCAAACATTACCAAATTAGTCTACTGATTACACTAGCAAGTGAACAATTCATCACAAACCTATCCAAAGCAAAACTATTTGCTCTGGGTAAAGGTTAAAACTTCGTTCCAACCCTTGCTAAACAACGGCGCACCCAGGATTTTGTCTTGGGGGGGGGGGGCTCAAAGAAAATTTTACTCTCACAAATCAACTAGGCCTAGTATGTATATGTATGTATGTAATTTTGGGTTGTATGTATGTATAATATGTATGGATGGATCTTCCCATTAGGAACTCGGTAACCTCCCATGGAGGGGCATAAACGCCAAGCTGGCAAAAGCCAATCTCACTCACACACAAACATTAGTGTATCGTCTATAATTATAAACTGCACAAATCAATCAATTGTGATTCAGTAACTAGACGACAATACTTAATATAGGCATTGTGAAATCAGCGGTCAGCCTGGGATTCTGAACTCACAACCTTGTGATTGCAAGCCCTGCAGTCTAACCACGTGACCACGGTGCCATTAGTATAATAGGGGGCAGCAATTTGTAACCTCTATAGTCCTAGTAGAGGCATAGGATGTAAGGCTGTTCAAAAACTGGTTAGGTAGAGGCATAGGGTATAATAATAAGGGTGTTCAAAAACTGGCTCCCACTCCTTTCATTTATGATACCTATAGTTGTAGATTGAAAAAAAAATCATTTATTTGTGACAAATGTACAACTTTACTTAATAAATCTAGTGAGGCAATAACATTAAAGTGAAAAGTCCAATCTACGACGCTTTAGTGCCATCCGATTTATGACGTCATCGATGTCCACATCTATTGCTCTATGTATAGCCATCAAAGCAAGGCCTGTCAGACGCTGGTTGCTCATGGTTGACCCCGTAGGATTTAAGGCGACGAAGGGTACTGAAGGTGCGTTCTGCAGTAGCTGAGGTAGCAGGATGACTGCAAATATTGTGGTGATAAGTGTGTGTATATTCGGGTACAGGTCCGCCAATCCTGGTACTGAAGTCAGAGTCTCTGTAGGTGTAGATGGTACATTACCGACAGCATTTTTCCACCCGCGCACACCACATATCAAACTCGCCTCTCACTATGCCTTCAGATTCGATGTCTTGTGCGTACATTTGCACAATGTCCTGGAGTTGATTGAAGTTGGTATCATTGCAGTATGCAGGCAATATGTACTGTAGTTTGGCGCATCTTTCAAAGTGGACTGAAAACCTTGTGCTGAGTTCATAGCAATTGATCAATGTAGATGCCAAACATTGATACCCTGAAGTATTCTTCAGCTGATTGAGATGATGGATGATTTTCTAGCTGTTTGACGAGATGCTGTCCGTGGTTTGCGTATGACGCCGTCTACTTCATCAGCCAACTTCGTTGCGTCACTAAACAACCGTCCAAACTCTTCTTCACTGTTTTCCCTCATTTGCTTGATGATCTGCTGCACATCACGCACAAGTCTAACGCATCCAACGAGGTCACATGTAGGTGACTGCAATTTCCGGGATAAGGGTAGGAGGACTCCGCTGAGTCGGTTTAGTATGGTTGTGGCCACGATAAATACTGAAGATCTGAGAGCAGTAAGCAATGTGGACGCTCTTTGCGACGATGATCTGTCACCATTATGTGACACATACTCAAGGGCCTCCTCTATAGGGACGTAGAGTTCATAGAAGACGTTAACAGCCTCGTGCCTCTCAAGCCATCTTGTGGTGCATAGTTTTTTCAGACGTTTGTGTGACGACTCTGGGGCTGTCTTGGTGATGTAGTCACTTAGGAGGTTTTTCTCTTGGCCGAAGAACCAAAAACGAACAAATCTCCTGAATGGTGCTGATCGTGTTTAGTATTGTAGGTGTTACTTCCATGAGAGACAACCAGATTTAATACATGACTTGCACAATGTGTGTACACTGCGAGTGGGTTCTTCTCTCTTATGCATGCTTGACTCATTAAATTGCCCGCTCATAGCCGAAGCCCCATCATAACCTTGACCACGCATATTCATGGGATCTAGAGTTTTCATGGAGTATGTCAAGTATGCTTTTCGCAAGTCCGTGTCCTGTGAGATCATTCACTGTTACAAAAGTCAAAAACTTCTCACATACTTTGCCATCATGCACATATCTCACTGACAGGCTCATTTTGTTCTTTGTGGAACAGTCTGTTGTCTCATCCACCAATACACTGAAGTATTTCGCATCCTTCACTTCATCAACTATCTTTTCAGAGATATATCTCCAACGGTGTTGATGATCTCATTTTGTGTGTTCCAACTTGTGTACATGGCGTTTCCTCCCGCAGTTTCTATGTGCCTCTTCAGATAATTGTCTCCAGCGTTGATGCGGAAACGAAGGGCTGACCTGAAGTTTCCATCATTTTCCGTGGATGTGTTGGCGATGTTGGCGATACTGCCGCTGTCTCGGTGACCACGAAATGAAATTTCCTGCCTTCCCCAAAAAGCACAGTTTCAATCATAGGTCTGATACGCTGTCTATTGGTTATTATTTGTTGTTGTCTTGTGTTGTCAAGTTTATTGTCAATGCTTGGTACCTTGTTGGTCACAACCTTGAGAAACATCTGACATGAGTTGACAGCATCAGTATGATACTTTGCACTGTTGTGCTTGTTGAAGACTTCAATTGCGTCTTTGTATTTGTTAAAGGGAGTGCTATTAAGGTTTTTAATATTTGATTGCCGTGTGCTCCGGCAGATCTCAGGGGCAAAGATAGACATGGTTTGCAGAAAACACCCTCTGCATCGCTGTATGCCAACCAGTTGTATCGTTTAGCCAGCTATGTTGAAATCGTCTCCTAGAATTTGCACACTGTGGAAGTTGAAGGAGGAATCAGGTACCCAGCAGTCTGTAATGAGGCCAACTTTGTTTCATCGTTCAGCAATTTCTCCCGTGCGCTTTACTGTAGTTTCCAATGTCGTACTTATTTGTGAAACCTGTACAATTAGACCCTTCTATTATGACAGCTGTGGCAGACTCAATTTGTTTATTGCAGTCGTCTGAGCTTTCACTGCTTCCACGCTGTGGAACGGACTTAAGGATGCCGAAGTCATCAGGGAAAGGGTCATCAGGGGTGTCTTTAGAGCTACTCTCTTTGCTTACTGGGGCAAAGTTTAATTTGGCTTGCTTCAGTTTCTTGGGTGGGGGCCCACTGGTGCTCATTCTTAATTTCTGAGAAAGTACAAATCAAAATTACACATTTTAATTAAACATTTTTTATTTTAATGCTAGCCCTTAATTTGAATCTTTAACATGGTGTTTATTTTTTTGTATTCAGTATAGGGGCATATATATTTAGTTCTAAACTTATTTATAATGGATGTTCGTCAGATTGTCAATATAGGCTCAAAACAAGAAATAGGGCCCAAGTATATATGTTAGACTTATTGCCACCATCTGGGTTAGGCTGGTGCCTGCATGGTTTCCCCAGAATGTTGTGGTATGTTGGTGTAATCTGTGTACAGTGCTGCAAAAACAGCCCACTGGACTTCCAATTGATTATACTTACCGATGAAGCCAATCTCTGGAGTCTGGATTGCAATTTTTCAGTAATACTCCCTCTTGATAAACATGAACTTGAGTGTATATCGTCGGCAAGATTTTTTGCTTTAAATAATTATATAGCGGACGTTGTTGAAGAGATCATTCCGGGGCGGTGCTACCTACTTTTCTTCAAATGGGGATTCGCGCCACCAGCTCTGAATGCCCCTGTGGCGAGACACCTCAGACAATGTTCCACATCCTCCGTGGATGTCCACTGGGTCCCCACTGCTCCGACCTAGACCTTAAGGAAGCAAACGACACCGCCCTAAAATGGATACGGCATTGGCGCGACAAGATATGATGATCAATGGGCGGCAAATTCCATGAACAAGTGGGCGGCAAATCCAGATCCTACCGGTAATCTTTTTCTTTCTTTTTTTGCTAAAACGGTGTCACATAATAATTATTTATATGAGATTACTAAACTAAAATTAAAACCCTAACCTGGGCATGTATGTGATGTGTAATTTGGAAAGGGTAGGATTGCAGGCCTTTTTAATGCCCTGCACACAGCCGAGTTAAAGAAAAATGGAGAAAAGGAAACAACACATGATAAAATAAGATTGGATCTGGTCGTTGCACCAGAGTTACATGTTCATGCATATTCATTATACACATCTAAAAATAAATTGTGGGTAAACAAAAATGCATTACTTTATCCTTACACTTGTCCGGCATTCCTTGAAAGGAAAAACACTTAAATTTGAAAATGCGGGAACCACGTAAAATATATGTTAGCCCGGACAAATTGGCACGTTGGTTTCAAATGTTTATGTTATTGTTGCAAATTTAAACAATTATAGTGAGATTTCATGAGACATCATAATAAAATAATTTTGGCAGAAAGAAGAAAAAAATTCCAGTGGCATAAGATGAAAAGGGCTGGAAAAAAAACATTTGCAACTTTTCTCCTCCCCCCCCCCCTCTCTCTCTCTCTCCTTTGTTTCCTTCTTTTTGTCCCTTTTTTTTCGGGGACCCTCTTGGGGGGGCTAAAACCCCCCAAGCCCCCCCCCCCCTTGGGTGCGCCGTTGTTGCTAAACCAACCCGTTTTTATCATTTGAGTGACTTTAACATCTTCCAAAGAAGAATGAGAATTGCATACCTATAATGCGTAACAAAATTTCCAAAACCCACCCTTTTCAAACCACCATCCACTTGGCATCCAAAAACTACACAGAGTGCAATGCTCGAAAACTAGTTGGAAGCGACAACAATTGAACTTGCTTATATTCGTCTGAGATCTCAGAAAAAGAACATGACAAGAATCTCATAAACACTATGAATCAGTTGCAACCAAATCTCAAATTCACTTTCGAGGCCTCAAAAACGTCAATCAATTATCTTGACTTAATAACCAGTTTCAAAGGAAAACGCTTCCGTGAAACTGGCATTCTTGGCACACTTGGAACATAAGTGTACACCAAATCGACAGAAACATCAGTTTCTACATAAAATCTCATCAGACCCAATTCCCATGTATTCAAAGTATTTATCTACGGAGAAACTCCGAATATGCGAGAAATACAACAATGAGGAAGATTTCGTAGATCAAGATTTGCTTTCAAAAATTATTAGCCAGAGGCTATACTCAAACTGAAATAAACAACGCAACACACAAAGTGTCACCGAGCCAAACTGATTCACAAGCTACTAAAAGGTAAACAAAACAAGGAAGTACCACTGGTTTTCTCAACAACCTATAATCCGTTCGTTAACCACAAAGATGTGAAACAAGCAGTAAACAAACACTGGCCACTGATACAACAAAACCAACAACTCTCGGAAATATTCCCAAACAACCCTTTGTTCCATTCAGAAAGGCAGGCCTAAAACATTCGGGAGAAAAATTCTGAGCAAATCTCACAAACACATATCCAAAAGGATCAACTGAGAAACTCACTCCCACCCCCATACGACTCTGTTTTTTTTTTCTTTTTTTCAAAGAACCAGATGAAACACTGAATGTTTTGCTTTCCTTATTAGAGGAACAAATCACATAAAAACAACGAACTCTCTCACTCAAACAAAGCGGACACACTACAACTGTTTGAAAAGAACATAAATATAATGTCTTATCCGAAAATAACACAGGAGACAATCCGGTTCATCTGAACCATTACATGCAACTGATGATTGCCAAGTGAGGCATGAAAGCTTTGCTATTGCTACCAAAGGATCTGAAAAAAATATGCTGTCTCTTCTACACGTTTCCCCGTTTTGACCAATCGGTCATTATTGGTACCTTCAAACAAAAGGTCTACTATTCCCACACATTTTATTGTCAAATGGACAAACATTGGAAATAGTCAGATACGGATCCACTGTATTTCAATTTGTATGATAAATGCATTTTGAAAAACAAAAACAACTCGAAATTTAGTGTTTGTTTGATTACAAATACGAGGTGTTCGGGTTATTTTAGGAAAGGTGAATCTTATCTAACTAACTATAAATAGGAAATTCTTTTTTAAATATTCATATTTGCGTCATTTGTCATCTATTGTTTAAAATTTGTGATTTTGTTCATGGGGGACTTTTTGGTTATGGCTTTTGTAAGAGTTTATTCCAATCGCGGTACTTTATAAATCCGTCTCCAAACAAACTTACAGAGAGGTATGGGAAATACTTTGAATAGTGTATGATAACACTGTATTTTGTTTCATTTCAGAAAATGTAATTCATCTCTACATTATGTCCTGTTGAAGCCACACAATCAGCACTGTATACATATTATTTGCCTTTATGTCCACTTAAAGCTACAAAATCATCAAGACATACATGTACGTGGTCTCTATATGCAGTATTTAGTATAAAATTATCATGCCTTTTAAGTAAGATGGAAACATGGCTAATAATGACACATTTCAATGACTAGTTTAGGTGGAGTAAGTACAAGAAAGGACAGTAGTCATCTGAATAAAACGCATTAAAACTGAAATGTTGGATGAAATTGACCTCGATTTTCTTATCAACATATATTATATATGTAATGTCACATTTGTTGTCACTTTGTGAATTTTGATAATGTGCTTAACTTATTTTTGGGATCAGTTGTAATCTGTTCAAGGGTTTCATATGTATTATATAAGAGTTGTTATCGACTTTTCTTTAAACAAACAATGATAATTGCTTATGATGAGGAATGAAAGAACTGAAACAGTGACCTGTCATGTTATATAAGCTATGAAAGTTGGCAAAGCCAAGGCGGTCATCAATTAATCCAAGTTGAGAGAAAATCAAGAATGGCGTCTCTGAGAGCAGATCGACTTTCATCAACACAATCTTAAATGAATTTATAAACATTTTCATTAATTAGGTGTTCGAGCTATAGCGCGAACACCTCTTGTTATTGTTCGGTTTTTTGTTTTCTTCTCAGTGAAACATATCCAGAGTTCACACCTTAACATGTAGTTGTACCTTAAGTTGTGACGTCATAGTGAGGTCATCAGATATCGAATTATAATATTTCAAAAAAATGGAACTCCTAATATGGATGATTTTTAGCCGTGCTATTTGTACACGTTGTATATTATCCATATTGCGGATTCACCTGGCGCAATACTTTGTGTACAATACGAGCTGGTTAAAAAACATTCATATCAGAGATTCACCAGGCGTAATACTTTGCTGTACAATTCGAGCTGGTTAAAAAACATTCATATCAGAGATTCACCAGGCGTGATACTTTGCTGTACATACGAGCTGGTTAAAAAACATTCATATCGGAGATTCACCCAGCGCAATACTTTGCTGTACAATATGAGCTGGTTAAGAGTTTTCCAATGCGCCCTTGACAAAAGGTTTTCAGGCACTGGAGTTAATTTAAATACAAAATCAATTAATTTAGATTTTGAGGCAAGAAATCCAGATCTTCTTTAACTTGTGTATTTCATTTCATTTCTTTTTTATTATTTTATCAATTTAATTAAATTTAATTTTGCAAATGGAATAATGTAGTAGTTTTAAACGAAAAACATCAACAACTTCCAACAATGATTGTTTAATAACCAATGTGGCAGAAAACGCGTCTAGAACAACAAAATGGTTAGTAACTTTTTTCCAAAATTGTTGGGTATTTATTTTTAAATATTGGTTTTGATTAGCCAGTTAGCAAATTTCTAAATACTTAGTGCAGGTTTTTTTAATTTTAATTTATGCAGTAACCAAATAATATGTTTCATTATATTTTTAGTCTTTGATATAATCTAAAAAATAAAAATAAAAATAAAAAGATTAAGGCCTAAACATTTAAATATTATTGTAGTGTTTGTAAGAGTAATTGTTTTCTTCATTCATAAAGTGACTAGTGACTTTTCCTAAAATGTTTCATGACATCATCACGATCATGTGACGTCATGGTGAGGTCATGTAATGAATTATTACGTAATTAATTATAATAAAACAATATAGTTTATATCGTGTGAACCATAATAGATAATTTCTAGATTTCTTCATAATCATACAGAACATGGAGGACTCGACATTTGATACAAAGACATGACCTTATTGACTCTTACTTCCGGTCCAAACTGGAAGTTCAAGGTTAAAAAATAGTGGTAGGTTTTAAAAAGTCACCTTTTGCTATCTTGAGAAAACATTAGACAGAATTTTACCAAATTTGGCACAATTGACACCCATATTTGTAAAGTATGAATGACGTCCCATGACTGAACTGGAACTTACGGTTAAAATAATTAAAAATTATATGGGATGACTGAACCGGAAGTTAATGTTTTCAGTATAACGCAATATCTGATATTTTAATTACATATTATAAAAACTCATATCTCCTGTAGTAACTCTTGTCTTTTAACAACTTTGGGTGATGACGTCATCACGTACATATGATGCACACTCGAACACCCCGAGTTTGTTTTTAACAAACTCAATACCTCTAGTTAACTCTGTTTCTTTTTCTTTTCTTTTTAGGGCACTATCGGGATTTTTAATGGGGGAACCTGGGGAGGCACTGGAAATTTGTGAGGGAATGTGCCCCCAGCCCACTACCCCCCCCCATGGCTACGCTGCTGTACATATTTCACAGTTTTGTAATATCAACCCTTATACAAGTCTATCATATGTTTTCTGATTATAGACATATTCCAATAAAATTGTGTCCTTTCAGATTGCACGGGGGAAAAACTTTTTGAGCCAGTTGACGATATGGACTAAAGTAATAACACACATGATTTCGATGTCATTGTAATAATAATAATAATAATAATAATAATAAAGATTTTTAGCGCGCACATATCCACCCTGCTGGGCGCTCAAGGCGCGGAAACAAAGAAAAAGCATTAATACAAACAATATACAATGATAGCATAGGGAAAACAAATTATGTACCGAGATACATGTACCTACAATGCAATTACAAATATACATCATCTTTGAAGAGTTGTGACATAAGATGAGTTTTAAGCATCGACTTGAATCTGGTTATACTATGACAAGATTTGAGTTTAGTTGGAAGATGATTCCAGAGTCTCGGAGCTGCGACAGAAAACGACCTATCACACCAGTTCCGTTTTGAAGTTGGTTCCTTGAGGAGTGACATGTTGCTGGAGCGCAAATTGCGTGATGGAGTGTAGACTTTAAGTAGTTCAGAAATATAAATTGAAGCAATGTTATTAACAGATTTGTGAACAATTAGCATAAGTTTAAAAACAATTCTCTGTGAAACAGGAAGCCAGTGCAGTTCTTTCAAGATTGGCGTGATATGGCATGACTTTCTGGACAAAGTCACAACACAAGCTGCTGTGTTTTGTATGTGCTGAAGACGAGATATTTGATTCTGCGGAAGACCGTAAAGTAGAGAGCATTCCCGTTATCGAGCCGTGATGTGACAAACGCATGTATAATTTGTTCAGCAGCACTTTTATTCAAGTATTTCCTAATTCGGCTTATATTTCTGATAATGAAATGATGATATGCGAACAATGTTGGAGATATGGTTTTTAAGTCATTGTCGAGTCAAATATAACACCCAAATTACGTGCATGTAATGAGGGGGTTATCTGGCGAGTCACCAATTGTAATAAATGGAAGAGTAACTTTAGACAATTGCTGACGTGATCCAAATAGAACAAATTCTGTTTTTCATCGTTCAATTTCAGGAAGTTTTGTCTCATCCAACTTCGAATCTCTTGAATACATTTCTCTAGTGTTGTAATGCAGGAATCGGCAGGTTCTTGAGAGGATTTAAAAGTAATGTAAAGCTGCGTGTCATCAGCGTAAACATGGTAATTTAAATTATATCACGAACTGGAAAGGTATAAACAGTAAACCACTGTGGGCCGAGCACAAAACCTTGGGGTACAGAATAGTCAAGAGTAACAGGCTCGGAGATAGCGTTACCAATACAAACATGCTAAGGCCTATTTAAAAGGTAGGACTTACACCAATCCAGGGCTGTGTCACGTATTCCAAGATGATATTGAAGGCAGGAGAGAAGGATTTTATGATCGACAGTGTCAAAAGCGGCGCTTAAGTCTAACAAAACTAATGCAGTGATTTTCCCCTCATCCATGGCAGGTAAAATGTCATTGTTGACGCGAAGAAGAGCAGTTTCCGTTCCATGAAATGGTTTGTAGGCTGACTGAAATGTGTCCGACAGGTTATTAGCACGAACATGGTCAGAGATCCGTGATGAAACAACTCGCTCGATTGTTTTTCCAAGGTACTTTTAAATTCGCCATTGGTCGGTAAATTTTGAAACTTCCTTGTCCAAATTGGGTTTCTTTTAGGAGTGGTTTAACATGAGCAACCTTCTGTCTATTAGGGAAACAACCGGAAGAAAGAGATCTGTTTACAATAATTGTGATATACTTAGCAAACACATCAATATTTTTGTTTTATTAGCGAAGTTGGCACTGGATCAAGTTCACATGATTTTGATGGCGATTTATGATGAGTTTCTTGATCTCCGTAACACTAGTAGGCTCAAACATGGACAGTCTACATTGTGGATCCTTGCGTGATGGTGTTTGTGATAGAATGGCAGGTACTGAGGGAAAAGAACGACGGATATTCTCACCTTTTTGTGACAAAAAGTTTGAAAAGCATTTATGAGGTCCTGATCGGAGTGTGTAGATGGAAGCACTGGAGCTTTGGGGTTTATGAAGCAGCTTTCAACAATGTTAAAGAGTTTTTCTGATCACCAGAGCTCTCTTCCACAAGAGATGAGTAGTGAGTTATTTTTGCCTGGTTAATCATGTTCTTCACAATATCACGTTGGTTACAGTATTCTTGCCGATGTACTCCTAGTTTCCCATTGTCACGCCATTTTCGCACGAATATAATCATTGAACCAGGGGGATTCAGATTGTAGTTTAACAGTTCGAGTTTTTTGCGGAGCATGATCATCCAAGATGTTACGGACAGTATATTCAATCTAGACTGACAAGAATCCAGCTCACCATCTTCAAGGTTTACATTTTCCCAGTTGAGATTCAATATCATGACATAAATCTTTAACATTTTACTTTTTCCAGTGGCGAGTAGTTACAGAAATGGTAGGTATGGGAGGTTTTTTTAAGGTTCAAATTTACCATGATTGCATAATGATCAGATAAGTTTGGGATGAATAGTTATATTCGAGATAAGAGGTAAAAGTTTTTACGCGTTATCATGAGGTCAAGACAGTGACCATACCCGATAGGTGCTGTGATGTGCTGTATAAGTCCATGAGCAGAGAGCAGATCTTTAAACTGATTTGCATAATTGTTTGAAATAATGTCCATATGAATGTTAAAATCGCCGGGTTCAAAATAATGTCAGATGGGTGTAAGAGATAATCGATAATTAATTTTTCAAATTCCTGCAGAAAACTGGAGAAGTTTACATGTTTACCATCAACATCCCTTTCTGGTCGATAAATATTAACAAGGCGAACAGATCTAGAGTTGCACGTTACCTCAGCATGCAGAGATTCAAATGTTAGGTAGTCAATGTGAACACTTTTCATACTGACAGATAAACTGACCTAAAGAGTAGTGCAAACCTCCACCGGTCTTTATTGGTCTGGGGATGATGGAGAGAGTAGCCAGCAGGAGTAACACTCACGGGTGGCAAGTCATCATTAGGTTTAAACCACATGGTCTGGTTATGGCAACAAGATCCAAATTGTTTTGAAGTACAAAGTCAACAAATTCATCCGATTTGTTACATATGGATTGAGTATTCAAGACACAGAGCTGAAGTTTAGACTCATCGTGAACATTTGGAGTTGAAGTTATGCCAATGTCGCAATTATTGATGTAGTTGAGTTCACTGCTGGGGGTTGGTAAGGCTGGAGTGCTAGTTGTGTAAGTCTGTCCATTCTACGGCGACCAGCTTTTTTACCTCTATGTGTGCGGCGCTATGTTTGGGGTTGATTAGCAAGTATTCCAAGACAGTTCAATTGACTCAATCCTAAATAAGATAAAGCTACATCAGTACATGGAGCATTGCGAAGATTGAGTAGTTCATTACGGCTGTAGGAAATTTTATGGAGCTGAGTGGCTTTTGTGGGTGTGTTGATCAGTGTTTCAGGTCCAGGGTTTGGGTTTATATGTCACCAGAAATTAAGAGTTCCAGGTGAAAGGTGGCAGATGAATTATCATAGTATGATATAGGACGTCTCAAGAATTTAAGATGGCGGATTTTAGTTGAACAATCTGTAGATTGCATCTCAGTAGCCATTCTACTGATGAGTCATTGAGACACCAAGGGTCTGGGATAGCAGGAGTAGAATAAACAGGATGTAGACTTCATTGTCTGATCACAAAGTTGTTGATCCAAAACAAAGGCTTGTGGTCAAGCCAGGTTATAATCTCTAGCTACAGGCTATAATCTAAATCAGAGTTGACTGCACAAATAAAATGAAGATCCAAAATGTATACACTCAACAGTAAATTTTTACTGCACGCTAAAAAAAACGTTTTCACCATTATAAGAAAACAAATGTAAAACAAATACTCATAAAACATCCAGTAGATTCCAGGTGTAATAAGAAATCCAATAGTATAAAATGAAGACAAACTTGTAGCTACAAAACACGTTTTTAAAAAACTGGAGAGCTGTTATGAGTTTCTGCTTGTAAGGCGCTCACCCCACAGTGCGATAAACTCAAAGAAAACTCGCCTTAAATTTTACCTTTAAGTTCTAAAACACAAACCCAAGAGAGGTGAAACTTTGGATTTTGCTTCCCAGAGACGTATTTTTCTTGGGGGTGGAGGTAAGTCTAGGCGCCTGCGTTTATTCTTATTTCGTTGGTGGTATTGTAATGACATACAAAATGTGCAACGGTTGTTTTATGTTGCTATTTATCTTTAATTGTTGTACTGCATGTAATAACATGGGATTTTGTTAGGCTACGTCTGACAGCAATCGTCAAACAGTCGTAACAGTGTTTTATTTGACAAGGCTTAGCATTTCAACCACATTTTACCGCAAAATTTTGCTTAAAAGCAACTACTAAGATACCATTTTAGTAGTTGCAAATGTGACAAATCTGCGATCATCAAACACTCCACCGATTTGGACCATATCATTGACTGGCAGAATGCAAAGATCATAGCCCCGGAAAAGCACTGGTACACCCGTCGTATCAGAGAGGCTATTGAGATTCATAAACATGACACTGTCCCCCAGGACATCGGCTATTTCATCAGCAACATTTGGCATTCAATCCTACCATCCACCAACACCCACACCCCACTGTCAACTGATACGCCTCAGCGAGCAGGCAACTCACACAGCAGGAAACCCACACAACAAGAACAATGCCCCGGTGGCAACCAATCACAACACATCACACAACAGTAGCACCAATCGGAACCCTTCCCATTCTACACCTACTCCCAGCAATACTACTTAAGGAGTTGCATCGGCAAACCTCTTCATTCTCCTGAAGAAGATTAGAGCAGGCTAATCGAAACGTTGAGAATAACTCGTGAAGTCCCTTGGTTCTCCTGAACCATATTAACCCGTGAAGTCCCCATGGTTCTCCCTGAACCATATTTCTCACTTAGCGACAGTAGAGAAAAACGAGTTGCCCGAAATTGGTTCTCCCTTGAACCTTTCTCACTTAACGAAGGTTGAGATACGATTGTGCGATACGGTTCTTTTCAGAACCTGTATCTCAGCTTCACGTTAGTTGAGATAAACACATGGTGTTACCGCAAACCGAAACGATATGTATCATATTTGTTTTGAATTTTCATATTTTTCCATAACAAGAAAACATAAATGACTTAGTCCCTCCAGATGGTGCCGAAGTATTAACTGGCTCATGGACTAATAATATCCACACATCTTGGATTTTTAACTTAGGTGCTTATATCCAATGGAGTTTGGGGTTATAGACTACTAAAGGGTAAATAACAAGAGCGTGTGCTGCAGTATGGAGGCTGGGATTAGACCATACACATTTCTATACCTACGCATTGAAAGTGAAATATATTTCGTTATATTCGGCCTTCTTTTAATAAATTGATTATTACATTAAGGACATATACTATAATAGGCCTATAGGCATAATACAAGCCGACTGCTGGTGTAAACACTTGATGAAACACTAAAATTGGCCTGTCATAAAAAAATACTTCAAATTTATTAGTTTCATATGTTTCGTCGACAGTGTTATTAATATTATCATTATACGGATGAGATAGCACAACAATACCGAACAAAAACCGCTTAAAATTGAAAACTCTCATATATTATTTACAAGCCGACTGAACATCAAAGGCCTTGACTTTTTATTTCAGTAATGAAACTCTGAAATGGCCCTTTCATCAAAAAACTTTTCA
>CM055823.1:22097880-22149279 GCA_029582265.1 Zoroaster sp. YZ-2022
TAACAAAGTCAAAGGACTTATTTGCCTGTAGAACAACGCCGATTTGACGGTTGCACTACTACTGAGAGATACACGGAATCGTTCAACGGAAATAGTGAAGAAAAATCCTGACCTGAAGTCATAATTGCTTGACTTAATATTCTGATAATTATGACTTATATGTTGAAAGTCATGGTGTTATGACTTAAATATCTCATATTATGAATATTAAGGACTCTAAACTAAGTCATAATTTTAACTCACATTCATCTCATCACCATGGCTTGTAGCGTAAAGTCATAATAATAATCAGTTTGCCCTACAGCGACGGTTTGACACATGCATTTGCGAGAGATTACACACGAAGCAAGTTGGGAAATAAAAATTCTCAGCTGAAGTCATAATTGTGACTTAATACGCCTCATAATTATGACTTGTATTGAAGTCATAATTGTAACAAGCCCTGCTGTCATAATTGTGAAGATTCCATGAGTTTCATAATTATTGACTTTAAATAGTAAGTCATAATTGTGACTACCTCCACAAGATCATAATTATGAGCTTTAATAGAGTCATAATTATGACTTAAGCTAAGCTGACAGATCATGAGCCCAAATAAGTCATAATTATGACTTAATATTTCATAATTATGACTTAAGCTAAGTCATAATAATGACAAAATAAAGTTATAATTATGGACTTCATTAAATTATAATTATGCAGTTTAATATCTCATGATTATGACTTTTATATAAGTTAAACCAACAATTGCAGCGCCATAAACTAAGTCTCATAAATTTTTTACCCAATTGTACTATGTCATCAACATGGCTTAGCGTAAGTCATAATACATAACTTAGTTTACTATAGAACAAACGACGGTTTGACACATGCACTGTGCGTGGAGATACAAAGGAAGTGTGTTATAAGGGAAATATAAAATTCCTCAGTTGAAGTCATAATTATAGTTTTAAATAAGTCACCTTCGGTATGACTGGCTGAAGTCATAATAAGTCATAATTATGACATTTCAATAAGTCATAATTATGACCAAAGCCTAAGTCATATAATTATGAATTCATCATAAGTCTTAATTTCATGACTTCAATAAGTCATAATTATGATTTTATATATCTCTCATGATTACATGACTTTTATATTAACTCATAATTATGACATGAACTAAGTCATAATTTTTAATTTAATATGTCATCACCGCTGGCTTTGAAGCGTAGTCAAGTCAAAATAATAACTTAGTTTCCTGTAGAACAAACGACGGGTAGACACATGCATTGCGGAGTATACACACAGGTGAGCGTTATGAGGAAATATAAAATTCTCCAGCTGATAGTCATAATTATGTTTTAGCCAATAAGTCATAATTATTCCTTGGGTTAAGTCATAATTATGAATTTCTGGAAGCAGTCATAATTATGACAAGCTAAGCCAAGTCTATAATTATGAATTATGATTCAATAATTCATAATTATGGACTTATCTCATAATTATGACTTATACTGTTAGTCATAGTATAACCTTAATCTTGCTATGTCATGAATTATGATTTAAATAAGTCATAATTATAACTTAAGCTAAGTCATTGTATTATGACTTTCATAAGTCATAATTATGACTTCAATTAAGTCATAATTATGACTTAAATAAAGTCATAATTAATGTTACTAATATCTCACAATTATGACTTATATGTTAAGTCACATATTCACCATGACTCTATGTGTAAAGTCATATGGTAGTAAGGCCTCCATCCGTCTCTCGCCAAAGACGATGGACTTATAAAAGCATAGGCGGGGCGCTGATTTTAGCTTGACAGTTAGGGGGCATTTGCGGCTTTGTGACTTGCAAGGCCTATCCAGGGAGTGACGGTCGCGATGGCAGCCTCGATAGATGAACGTCAAACGGCGGTTGGTGGCCGCTTCCTCTCGACAGCGTTTCTCCTGGATATATCCCTCCTCACGTCTAGAGGTCACCACGAGGTGGTTCCAGACGTGACCTGTTCGCTTCCAGCTCTGCCTGTTAGCTGCCTAAGGGCTCCCAGTTGGAAGGGATGATGGAACATGACTGCAGATCCCTTGCAGACATCCTTGAAGGAAGGTAAGGCATGGTCGTCCTGTTGCTCCTCTTCTTCCCAGTAAGTAACTCGCTCGCCATAGCAAGCAGGTCCTTTTGATCCCTCCATCATCCATTTCTTGCATAAGGACCCAACCAGCGGAAAGTCTCCCTTTGGCTGAGTATAGCGAAGATGGATTGGATGCCAGCCCTCCTCAAGACTTCAAAATTGTTTTACCCTTGTCCATCCAAGAGATGTTAAGGATGCGACAGAAGAAGGCGAAGATGAAATGACTGGAGTCATTTCTCTTGCTTTGAATAGGAGGGCCAGGACTCGCTGCCGTATAGCAGAGTGCTGGAGGACGCATGCATGCCAAAGTACACATGGACTTTAGTATTGATGGTAAGTTTGGGGTTTTCATCCACTCTCTTTTTGTCAGCATGCCAAAGGTGGTTGATGTTGCACAATACGGATGTTTAACTCTGCGTCAAGTGACATGGTGTTGGTAACAGTTGGCCCAAGGTAACAGAACTTCTCAACAACCTCAAGATTGTAGTTGCTCTATGGGTGATTACAGGGTTGAACATGAGCTCTTTGGCCCATCACAGTTGTTTTCGTAGTAGGATGGTCAGTCCAAACTCATGTCCACAAGCATGAGGAAGCGGTCCACGAGTGATTGGGAGTTCGTGTTCAGGAGGGCAACCGTGCTGCGTCATCCCAGCAAAGGGGAGTATCCTGATAAGGACCCCTCAAAAATTTTAGTTTTTGCACGCAGACGGGCAAGGTTCAAAGAGTCCATCAGATCTTGTGTGCAGGTGGTGCGCCTTCTGCAGTCCTAAAGTTGCAGTTTTGTCAGAGTCAGAAAGGAAAGAAAGATCCCCAAACGGAGTAGGTGCAAGTACACAGCCCTGCTTGACTCCATCTCCTGCCTGATTTTGAAAGCTTTGATGATGATCCGTCGATGAGCTTGTAATGGAGCCTTTTCATCCCTTCGTGGAATGAACGAATCAACTGCTCAGCAGCTTCGGAGGACAACCTAAGTAATTTGCCAGGCACTTGAAGAAGAGCCCATCTCTACTGACTAGATCAAATGCCTTGGTGCAAGGTCAAAAAAGCTGTATATAGGGGTTGGCATTGTTTTCCTGCACTTTTCCTGAAGTTGCCTCAAAGAGAAGATCATGTCTACTGTAGATCTTTTGGACGAAAACCATTACTGCTCCTCCTAGGTAAACTTGGTCGGCAAGAACTTGTAGCCTCTTGAGGATGAGACACGTGCAAGACTTTTCCCACAATGCTCAACAAAAGAGATGCCACGTAGTTGTGCAACTCCGATCTGTCGCCCTTGTTCTTGTATATATTGTGACAAATGCTGTTGGAGTCCGCATGTCTTGGGGCACGGGCTGTCCCCTCAGTTCCAGCACTGTATAAGTAGATGATGGAGGTCAGAAGCAGGTGTCCTTTTCCGCATTTGAGAATTTCAGCTGGGATGCCGTCTTTCCCTGGAGCCTTTTCCGCTGGCTTAGCTGCTGTTACCGATGGACCTTACCAAGCTCTTTGATGTGGGCTCAAACATCTAGCTCTGTCATGGCGGGGAAAGCGGAAGGGCATCTAAAGCAGTCTCAGAAACTTTGTTTTCTCTCTTGAGTAATTATAGATCCGTAGATCAACCCATCTCATTCCATCTGTTCGCCTTTGTTGTCAATTATAATGGATCCCGTCCTGGATTTCAATTGGAGACAGTTTTTCTTGATGCGTGTGCCAATGGCTTTTTTGGATGCTCTCATACCGTTTCCACACGGATGTTACCAGTGTCTGGATACATCTGAAGATACTCTGGCAGAGTTGCTGCCAGGAAGTCGTTGGCACAGCGCCTAGCTGTTCGCCGGGACTGCACTGCAGCTGCCACGGAGATCTTACAGTGACTTCCTGGTAGATTTGGTCTTGAATCTGGAGATGAGGCAGCCCTCTTTGCATCAATGACAGGGAGCATTATATGGCAGCATTCGTCAAAACCAGTCATTGTGAAGGTGTTGATTTCCTTCCAAAGGTGGAAAGGCTTCAGTTTGTATAGATTGGAGTCTTAAGATGGGTCCATGTTTCTGTCAAGAGTTTGACGGGAGACACCTTGTGTCCGCAGCAAGCTTTTCTTTTGAGTGAGGACACATACTCTTGCTGTTTGAACATGGCTGGTAGTCATGCTGTGGTTGATACGAGGTGTCTTACTGTGCTTTAGCAAAAGTGTTGTTTTCCTTAATTGTAATTTGACTCTACTACAAACCAGTGAATGGTCCGTGGCCAAGTCAGTCAGCACTGTAGGTACGTGTAAAGCAGAAAACTTCCCAAGGTCTTTTCTCTCTTGTTAGAACAGAGGTCCAGCCGATGCCAATGGTGTGACTCTAGGATGCCCAGGATGCTTTGTGATGTAATTTCGTTTGGAAGTAAGAGGTTGGTGATGCAGAGGCTATTTGCAGTACATAGCTCTAGGAGCCTCTGGCCATTCTCGTTTAGCTTTACCCACCCATGGGGGATTCAAAGATACCCCTGGCCAGGCAGCACACACTGTGTGCCTACCTCTGGCATTAAAATCACCAACAGAATGAGTCATATCACCCTCAGGCAATGGCTTTGAAGTAGAACCAGTGTAGTTTCGTCGTAAAACTTGTCCTTCTATCCTCCGGACTTGAGGAGGAAAAGCGTTGGCATAAGCTGACATAATTGTCGTAAAGCTGACTGACCGAGAAGCAAGACGCACCGTGCAAGCCTCTCGTACCTTGCAATGGGAGGCTAGTTTGAGACAGCAACCTGTTCTTGATGGCAATAACCCAACTCCATGTTTCTCTACGGTCTTCAGCTTTTTGCCAAAACCAGAAGAAAGAATAGTGTTTTCCCTCAGGAGCCACTCTCTGCTGCTAGTAGTCGAGTCTCAGAAAGAGCAGCAATATCTATGTTGAGTCTATTCAACTCTTTATCGATGACAGTGTTTTTTGACATCGTTAATTGACATTGACATTAATTGTCGTTCCTTGCCAGGACACATAGTCCTGACATTTCCAGCAGTAATGCTATCTTTCATCATTGATTATTTCGGTCCGATTTGTTTGTTTTTTTCTTGATTCATATTAGGTGCGCGGATTTACACGTTTGTCTGCCGTCAGGATAAATCCTTTGAGCTCCAAGCACCTGGGTGAAGCAGACAGACTGTGGCGGGGTCAGCACCTTTCTGGCCGGCCGAGGACTGCCCAGCTAAGGCAGGGCGAGTAGCGACCAGTGAGACACGATCCCTCCCCACCGTCAGGTGACAAACCTGCAGCGTCCACGCATCTACGCCAATCGAAAGGGACTTATAACTCGTGACTGCTTATCTCCCAAAGTGTGTTGTCCAAGCAAGCTATATAAAGCCTGGGCTGAAGTATCCTCTCCAGTTTAGCAAGGCCTGGGCTGGTAATAATAGTAGATACTAGGTAGCCCAATCATTTAGTATCCCTCTCTCGGCTCATCAGTCAGTCTAATCCAAAAGGAAGAAGCAAGCTAATACATTTTGGGACAGATCTCTGGGTTGCAGAAGCTGCCAGAGCAAAGGAAGGTCATCCATTTGTCTGCTCTATCAGGGGCTTCACCCTAGACAGGCGTTGCCCTCAAGGGCTGGACGGGTCCTATCCACCCGATGAAGAAAATGAACATAACCCAAGGGGTTGAGGAATAGGGCAGTAAGATTGAAATCAGAACATCAGGACCAGTACCCATGTACACTGCATGCAGTACTGGGGTTGCCCTATAACTTATAAGTCATATGACATATGTTAAGTCATAATTATGACTTCAATAAGTCATAAGTACTTGACTTAAAAGTCATAATTATGATCTTAATATCTCATAATTATGACTTATATGTTAAGAAGTCATAAATTATGACTTAATATCCTCATAATTATGACTTTCATATGTTGAAGTCATGATAGACTGACATAGCCAAGTCATAATTATGACTTCAATAAAGTCCATAATTATGACTTAGCTTAAGTCATAATAATAACTAATAACGGTTTACCCTATTGAAGTCAGCGATCACCTACCTGACAGGATTGCATTACGAAGATACATAATAACGGAGTCGTTAAAGGGAAATGGTGTAAAAATCTCTAATCTGAAGTCATAATTTTGACTTATTTTGCATTAAGGACATATGCATTGTGTGAGATACATGCAAGGAAGCGTTCAAAGGGAAGCACAAAAATTCTCAGCTGAACTCATACACTTATGACTCAAATAAGTCATAATTAAAGGACTACAAGCTAAGTCATAATTATGACTTAATATCTCCATAATTATGACTTCATGTTAAGTCATAACTGTGACTTAAGCTAAGTCATAATTATGACTTCAATGGAAGTCATAAATATGACTTAGGTTAATTATAATAACTTAGTTTACCCATTGAACAACGACGGGTTTTGACGGTTGCATTACCGGAGATGCCACATACACGGAGTCATTAAAAGGAAATGGTGAAAAAATTCTAATTCAGTCATAATTAAGGGACTTATTTTGCCTCTGTCAGAACAACGCCGATTTCCGACAGTTGCACTACCACTGAGATACACACGGAATCGTTCAACGGAAATAGTGGAAAAAAATCTGGACCTGTAAGTCCTTAATTATGACTTAATATCTGATAATTATGACTTATATGTTGTAAGTCGCCAGTTACTTGACTTAAATATCCTTATACATATTAATGACTTTAAACTAAGTCATAATTTTAACTCAATATCTCTAATATCACCATGGCTTAGCATAAAAGTCATAATAATAACTTAGTTTGCCCTACAGCGCGATGGTTTTGACATGCATTGCCCGGAGATACACACGGAAGCATTAAAGGAATCTCAAAAATTCTTAAAGCTGAAGTCATAATTATAATTTAATATCTTATAATTATGACTTATAAGAGTAGAGTCATAATTATGACTCTGCGGCTAAGTCATAATTATGAATTCAATAAGTCATAATTGTGACTTTTAAATATAAGGTCATATCATACCCAGACTGATAAGTCATAATTATGACTTAAAATAAGTCATAATTATGGACTTAAGCCAAGTCATAATGACTCAAATATAGTCATTAATTGTAGGCAATGTAATATTTGCTAATTATGACTTGTATATGTTAAGTCATAATTATGACTTAAGCCAAGTCATAATAATGACTTCTGAAAATAGTTATAATTATGACTCTCATTGGGGTCATAATTATGATTTAATATCCACATGATTATTACTTTTATGTTAACTCACAATTATGACATAAACCATAGGTCATAATTTTAATTAATATGTCATCAACATGGCTTAAACGCGTAAGTCATAATAATAACTGTGGTTTGCCTATGGGGAACAAACGACGGTTTTCCGACACATGCATTGGTGAGATACAAAACGGAAGTGTTATAGGGAAATATAAAATTCTCAGTTAAAGCTTTCATAATTATGTTTTAAATAAGTCATAATTATGACTTTAAGCTATGTCATAATTATGACTTCAATAAAGTCATAATTATGACTTAAGCTTTCAAGTCATAATTATGAATTAATAAGTCATAATTATGACTTCAATAAGTCATAATTATGATTTTATATCTCATGATTATGACTTTTATGTTAACTCATACCGCATTATGACATGAACTAAGCTCATATTTTTTAAATTGTACGTCATCAACATGGCTTAGCTTGTAAGTCAAAGTCGTACAATAATAACTTAGTTTGCCCGTAGAACAACGACGGGTAGACACACATGCATTGCGGAGATACACACGGAAGCGTTATAGGGAAATATAAAATTCTCAGCTGAAGTCATAATTATGTTTTAAATAAGTCATAATATATCACTTAAGCTCAAGTCACAATTATGACTGAAATGTCATAATTATGATTCTTAAGCTGTTTCATAAGTCATGGTATGAATTCAATAAGTCATAATTGTGACTTAATATCTCATGATTATGACTTATATGTTAAGCTCGCCGTTATAGTATAACTTAAACTATGTCATAATTATGACTTCAATAAGTCATAATTGAATGACTTCAATAAGTCCATAATTATGATTTCAAATAAGTCATAATTATTACTTAATATCTCATAATTATAGACTTATATGTTAGAGTCATAATTATGATTTATGTGTTAAGTCATGGTGCCATGACTTGTATGTTGAAGTCATAATTATGATTCTTCAATAAGTCCTTAATTATGTATGGACTTCAAAAGTCATAATTATGACAATATATCCCTCATAATTAGGACTTGTATGTTGTTAAGTCATATAACTACACTTAATATCTCATATTATGACTTCACACATGTGTTAAGTCAGTGAAGGATGACCTACAGCCAAGCTAAGTCATACCTTATTATGACTTCAATAGATCACAAAATTATGACTCTAGCTTAAGTCATAATAATAACTTAGTTTACCTATTATTGAACAACGACGGTTGCCTGACAGCTGTACTGCATTACGGAGATACACACGGAGTCATTAAAGGGAAATGGTGAAAAATTATAATCTGGAAGTCATAATTATGACTTATTTTGCATTATGACATATGCATTGGCAAGATACATACGGAAGCGTTCATGGAAACAAAAATTCTCCAGCTGAACTCCTAATTATGACCTCAAATAGTTATAATTATGACTACGCCAAGTCATAAGTATGACTTAATGTCTCATAATTACTTGACTTCTATGTTAAGTCATTATAATCATGATCTTAAGCTAAATCATAATTATGACTCAATAAGTCATAATTATGGGACTTGGCTGTAGTGAAAAACTTAGTCATAGTATGACCCATTGAACAACTAATTTTGACAGTTGCATTACGAGATACACACGAGTCGTTAAAGGAAATAGTGAAAAAATCTCAGCTGAAGTCATAATTATGACTTAATATCTGATAATTATATTTATATGTTGTCATAATTATGACCCAAATATTCATAATATTATGACTTAAACCTAAGTCATAATTTTAAACTCAATATCTCATCACCATGGCTTAGCGTAAGTCATAATAATAACTTAGTTTGCCTACGGCGACGGTTTGACACATGCATTTGCGGAGATATGCATATGGAAGCGTTAAAGGAAATAAAAAAATTCTCAGCTGGAAGTCATACAATTGTAAACCTAATATCTCATAATTAAGGACTTGTATGTTGTCAAGAATTATGACGACAAGTTACACTTAAGCCAAGTCAATTATAGATTCCAATAAGTCCATTACACTAAGGACTTCCAGCTGAAGTCCCAATTATGATCTTTAGCCACTAAGTCATAATTATGACTCTTAAATAAGTCATAATTATGACCCAATATCTCACATTATGACTTATATGTTACAAGTCATGAATTGCGCCAGCTTATGACTTAAATAAGTCATAACTATGACCTGATATCTCATAATTATGAGCTTTATATACAGTCATAAGTACATCGACTTGTCAAAGCTCATAATATGACTTAAATATGACTTGTAATAAGTCATAATAAGTCATAATAAGACTTTCAATAAGTCTGTGACTTAGCTGTCACAATAATAACTTAGTTTGACCTATAGAACAACGACGGTTTGACAGTTGCATTACGGAGATACACGGAATCGTTAAAGGAAATAGTGAAATAAATTCTCAGCTGGTCATAATTGATGACTTAAGCTAAGTCATATTTATGACTTCAATAAGTCATAATTATGACAGAAACTAAGTCATAATTTAACTTAATATCTCATCCTCATGACTTAGCGTAAGTCATAATAATAACTTGTTTGCCGAAAGAACAACGACGGTTTTGACATGCTTTGCGCAGATACACACGGAAGCGTTAAAGTGAAATAAAATTCTCAGCTGAAGTCATAATTATTGTCATAATTATGACTTAAATAAGTCATAATTATGATTCTTCAAAAGTCATAATTATGACTTCAATAAGTCATAATTATGACTCAGTAGTCATAATCATGACCACGCTGTCATAATTATGAATACAATAAGTCATAATTATGACAAACTATGTCACAATTTTAACTTCAATATCTCATCATCGCTGGCAACGTCATAATAATAACTTAGTTTGACCACAGAACAACGACGTTTTTGACATGCATTACGGAGATACACACGGAAGCCTTAACGGGGAAAACAAAATTAGCTGAAGTCATAATGGTATGACTTAAATAAGTCATAATTATGACTTAAGCTTTTAAACATCATTATGACTTAAATAAGAGGTCATAATTATGACTTAACATCTCATAATTTATGACTTACATGTTAAGTCATAATTGTGGAAACAAGCTAAGTCATAATAATGACTTAAAAAGTCATAATTATCCACTTCAATAAGTCATAATTTATGACAAGCCAAGTCATGAATTATGACTTCAGCTAGAGTCAATTATGACTTCAATAAGTCATAATTATGACAATGTCTCATAATTATGACTTACATGTTGTCATAAGTATGACTTAATCTAAGTCATAATTACGACTTAAGCTAAGTCAATTATGACTTGTTGTCATTATTATCAATAAGTCACAATTATGACTTCAATAAGTCATAATTATGATTTAGCTTAAGGCATGATAATAATTTAGTTTGAGTATAGAAACAACGACGGTTTGACAGTTTCATTACGGAGACACACACGGAATCGTTAAAGGAAATAGTGAAAAAAAAAATCGGAAGTCATAATTATGAGTTGCTAAGTCATAAATTATGACTAAATAAGTCAATTATGACTTAAGCTAAGTCATAATTATGACAAACTATTATTTTAACCCTATCTCATCATAGCTTAGCGTAAGTCATAATAATAACTTAGTTGCCTATAGAACAACGACGGTTTCACACATGCATTGCGGAGATACACACGGAAGCGTTATATAGGAAATATAAAATTCTCAGCTGAAGTCATAATTATGTTTTAAATAAGTCATAATTATCATGGCCGTCATAATTATGACACAAACAGTCATAATTATGACTTAAATGTTAAGTCATAATTATGACTTCAATAAGTCATAATTATGACTTAATATCTCATAATTATGACTTATATGTTGAGTCATAAGTATAACTTAAGCTAAGTCATAATTATGACTTAAATAAGTCATAATTATGACATAAGCTAAGTCATAAATATGACTTCAATAAGTCATACCGACTTCAATGTCATAATTATGGCTTAAATAAGTCATAATTATTAGTTAATATCTCATAATTATGACTTATATGTTAAGTCATAATTATGACTTATGTTAAGTCATATGACTTATATGTTAAGTCATAATTATGACTTCAATAAGTCATAAATATGACTTCAAAAGTCATAATTATGACTTAATATCTCATAATTATGACTTATATGTTAAGTCATAACTATGACTTAATATCTCATAATTATGACTTACATGTTAAGTCATGATGATGACTTAAGCCAAGTCATAATTATGACTTCAATAAGTCATAATTTAGCTTAAGTCATAATAATAACTTAGTTTACCCATTGAACAACGACGGTTTGACAGTTGCATTACGGAGATACACACGGAGTCGTTAAAAAGGGAAATGGTGAAAAATTCTAATCTGAAGTCATAATTGTGACTTGTTTTGCATTATGACATATGCATTGCGGAGATACATAAAGCGTTCAAGGGGGCACAAAATTCTCAGCTGAACTCCATAATTATGACTCAAATAAGTCAAGTAATTATGACTTTAATAGTCATAATTATGACTTAATATCTCATAATTATGACTTTTAGTAAGTGATACCTTGACTTGTTAAGTCATAATTATGACTTCATTAGAAGTCATAAATGACTTAGGTTAACATAATAACTTTAGTTACCTGTGAACAACGACGGTTTGACAGTTGCATTACGGGAGATACACACGGAGTCGTTAAAAGGAAAATTGAAAAAAATTCTAATCTGAAGTCATAATTATGACTTATTTTGCCTGTAGAACAACGCCGATTTGACAGTTGCACTCCGAGATACACACGGGAATCGTTCGGCGGAAATAGTGAAAATCCTGACCTGAAGTCATAATTTTGACTTAATATCTTATAATTATGACTTATATGTTAAGTCATAATTATGACTTAAATATCTCATAATATTATGACTTAAACTAAGTCATAATTTTAACTCAATATCTCATCACCATGGCTTAGCGTAAGTCATAATAATAACTTAGTTTGCCTACAGCGACGGTTTGACACATGCGTTGCGAGATACACACGGAAGCGTTAAAGGGAAATAAAAAATCTCAGCTAAAAAGTCATAATTATGACTTAATATCTCATAATTATGACTTGCATGTTAAGTCATAATTATGACTTGAAGCTAAGTCATAATTATGAATTCAATAAGTCATAATTATGACTTCTAATAAGTCATAATTATGACTTCAATAATTCATAATTATGACTTAAATAAGTCATAATTATGACTTGCTGAACATAATGACTTAAATAAGTCATAATTATGACTTAATATTTCATAATTATGACTTATATGTTAAGTCATAATTATGACTTAAAAAGATCATAATAATGACAAATAAGTTATAATTATGACTTCATTAGTCATAATTATGATTTAATATCTCATGATTATTACTTTTATGTTAACTCATAATTATGACGATAAACTAAGTCATAATTTTAATTTAATATGTCATCAACATGGCTTAGCGTAAGTCATAATAATAACTTAGTTTGCCTATAGAACAACGACGGTTTGACACATGCATTGCGGAGATACAAACGGA
The DNA here is from genome assembly GCA_029582265.1 of Zoroaster sp. YZ-2022. NCBI lineage: Eukaryota > Metazoa > Echinodermata > Asteroidea > Forcipulatida > Zoroasteridae > Zoroaster > Zoroaster sp. YZ-2022. Next base: position 22,110,775 of record CM055823.1, read on the forward strand.
AGTGTTATAGGGAAATATAAAATTCTCAGTTGAAGTCATAATTATGTTTTAAATAAGTCATAATTATGACTTGCTAAGTCATAATTATGACTTCAATAAGTCATAATTATGACTTAAAGCTAAGTCATAATTATGAATTCAATAAGTCATAATTATGACTTCAATAAGTCATAATTATGATTTTATATCTCATGATTATGACTTTTATGTTAACTCATAATTATGACATGAACTAAGTCATAATTTTAATTTAATATGTCATCAACATGGCTTAGCGTAAGTCAAAATAATAACTTAGTTTGCCTGTAGAACAACGACGGGTAGACACATGCATTGCGGAGATACACACGGAAGCGTTATAGGGAAATATAAAATTCTCAGCTGAAGTCATAATTATGTTTTAAATAAGTCATAATTATCACTTAAGCTAAGTCATAATTATGACTTAAATAAGTCATAACTATGACTTAAGCTAAAGTCATAATTATGAATTCAATAAGTCATAATTATGACTTAATATCTCATAATTATGACTTATATGTTAAGTCATAAGTATAACTTAAGCTATGTCATAATTATGACTTAAATAAGTAATAATTATGACTTCAATAAGTCATAATTATGACTTAAATAAGTCATAATTATTACTTAATATCTCATAATTATGACTTATATGTTAAGTCATAATTATGACTTATGTGTTAAGTCATAATTATGACTTATATGTTAAGTCATAATTATGACTTCAATAAGTCATAAGTATGACTTCAAAAAGTCATAATTATGACTTAATATCTCATAATTATGACTTATATGTTAAGTCATAACTGTGACAATATCTCATAATTATGACTTACATGTTAAGTCATGATGATGACTTAAGCCTAAGTCATAATTATGACTTCAATAAGTCATAATTGTGACTTAGCTTAAGTCATAATAATAACTTAGTTTACCTATTGAACAACGACGGTTTGACAGTTGCATTACGGAGATACACACGGAGTCGTTAAAGGGAAATGGTGAAAAAAATTATAATCTGAAGTCATAATTATGACTTATTTTGCATTATGACATATGCATTGCGCAGATACATACGGAAGCGTTCAAGGGAAACAAAAAATTCTCAGCTGAACTCCTAATTATGACTCAAATAAGTCATAATTATGACTACAGCTAAGTCATAATTATGACTTAATATCTCATAATTATGACTTCTATGTTAAGTCATAATTATGACTTGCTAAGTCATAATTATGACTTCAATAGTCATAATTATGACTTAGCTTAAGTCATAATAACTTAGTTTACCCATTTGAACAACGACGGTTTGACAGTTGCATTACGGAGATACACACGGAGTCGTTAAAGGAAATGGTGAAAAAATTCTAATCTGAAGTCATAATTATGACTTATTTTGCCTGTAGAACAACGTCGATTTGACAGTTGCACTACCGAGATACACACACGGAATCGTTCCAACGGAAATAGTGAAAAAAATCTCAGCTGAAGTCATAATTATGACTTAATATCTGATAATTATGACTTATATGTTAAGTCATAATTATGACTTAAATAAGTCATAATTATGACTTCAGCTAAATCATAATTTTAACTTAATATCTCATCATCATGGCTTAGCGTAAGTCATAATAATAACTTAGTTTGCCGACAGAACGACAGTTTGACACATGCATTACGGAGATACACACGGAAGCGTTACAGGAAAATAAAAATTCTCAGCTTAAGTCATAATTATGACTTAAGCTAAGTCATAATTATGACTTAAGCTAAGTCATAATTATGACTTAAATAAGTCATAATTATGACTTTATATCTCATAATTATGACTTAAGCTAAGTCATAATTATGACTTAAGCTAAGTCATAATTATGACTTAAATAAGTCATAATTGTGATTTAATATCTCATAATTGTGACTTAAATGTTAAGTCATAGTTATGACTTAAATAAGTCATAACTATGACCTGATATCTCATAATTATGGCATATGTTAAGTCATAAGTATGACTTAAGCTAAGTCATAATTATGACTTAAATAAGTCATAATTATGACTTCAATAAAGTCATGACTTAGCTTAAGTCATAATAATAACTTAGTTTGACTATAGAACAACGACGGTTTGACAGTTGCATTACGGAGATACACACGAATCGTTAAAGGAAATAGTGAAATAAATTCTCAGCTGGTCATAATTATGACTTAAGCTAAGTCATATTTATGACTTCAATAAGTCATAATTATGACAGAAACCAAGTCATAATTTAACAATATCTCATCCTCATGACTTAGCGTAAGTCATAATAATAACTTAGTTTGCCGAAAGAACAACGACGGTTTGACACATGCTTTGCGCAGATACACACGGAAGCGTTAAAGTGAAATAAAAAATTCTCAGCTGAAGTCATAATTATTGTCATAATTATGACTTAAATAAGTCATAATTATGACTTCAATAAGTCATAATTATGACTTCAATAAGTCATAATTATGACTTCAGTAAGTCATAATTATGACCTACGCTAAGTCATAATTATGAATACAATAAGTCATAATTATGACATAAACTATGTCACAATTTTAACTTAATATCTCATCATCATGGCTTAACGTAAGTCATAATAATAACTTAGTTTGACTACAGAACAACGACGTTTTGACACATGCATTACGGAGATACACACGGAAGCCTTAACGGGAAACAAATTCTCAGCTGAAGTCATAATTATGACTTAAATAGTCATAATTATGACTTCTTAAGTCATCATTATGACTTAAATAAGTCATAATTATGACTTAATATCTCATAATTTATGACTTACATGTTAAGTCATAATTATGACTTAAGCTAAGTCATAATAATGACTTAAATAAGTCATAATTATCACTTCGATAAGTCATAATTATGACTTAAGCTAAGTCATAATTATGACTTCAGCTAAGTCATAATTATGACTTCAATAAGTCATAATTATGACTTAATATCTCATAATTATGACTTACATGTTAAGTCATAAGTATGACTTAATCTAAGTCATAATTATGACTTAAGCTAAGTCATAATTATGACTTAAGCTAAGTCATTATTATCATCAATGAAGTCATAATTATGACTCAATAAGTCATAATTATGATTTAGCTTAAGGCATGATAATAATTTAGTTTGAGTATAGAACAACGACGGTTTGACAGTTTCATTACGGAGACACACGGAATCGTTAAAGGGAAATAGTGAAAAAAAATTATCAGCTGAAGTCATAATTAGGTTAAGCTAAGTCATAATTATGACTAAATAAGTCATAATTATGACTTAAGCTAAGTCATAATTATGACAAACTAAGTCATTATTTTAACTTAATATCTCATCATCATGGCTTAGCGTAAGTCATAATAATAACTTGGTTTGCCCTATAGAACAACGACGGTTTCACACATGCATTGCCCGGAGATACACACGGAAGCGTTATAGGAAATATAAAATTCTCAGCTGAAGTCATAATTATGTTTTAAATAAGTCATAATTATCACTTAAGCTAAGTCATAATTATGACTTCAAACAGTCATAATTATGACTTAAGCCAAGTCATAATTATGAATTCAATAAGTCATAATTATGACTTAATATCTCATAATTATGACTTATATGTTAAGTCATAAGTATAACTTGCTATGTCATAATTAATGACTTAAATAAGTCATAATTATAACTTAGTAAGTCATTATTATGACTTCAATAAGTCATAATTATGACTTCAATAAGTCATAATTATGGCTTAAATAAGTCATAATTATTAGTTAATATCTCATAATTATGACTTATATGTTAAGTCATAATTATGACTTATAATGTTAAGTCCATATGACTTATATGTTAAGTCATAATTATGACTTCAATAAGTCATAAGTATGACTTCAAAGTCATAATTATGACTTAATATCTCATAATTATGACTTATATGTTAAGTCATAACTATGACTTAATATCTCATAATTATGACTTACATGTTAAGTCATAATTATGACTTATATGTTAAGTCATAATTATGACTTCAATAAGTCATAATTATGACTTAGCAAGTCATAATAATAACTTAGTTTACCTATTGAACAACGACGGTTTGACAGTTGCATTACGGAGATACACACGGAGTCGTTAAAGGGAAATGGTGAAAAAAATTCAAAACTGAAGTCAAAATTATGAATTATTTTGCAATATGACAAATGCAATGCGGAGATACAAACGGAAGCCTTCAAGGGAAACAAAAATTCTCAGCTGAACTCATAATTATGACTCAAAATAAGTCATAATTATGATTACAGCCAAGTCACAATTATGACTTAATATCTCATAATTATGACTTCTATGTTGTCATAACTATGACTTAAGTTAAGTCATAATTATGACTTCAATAAGTCATAATTATGACTTAGCTTAAGTCATAATAACTTAGTTTACCTATTGAACAACGACGGTTTGACAGTTGCATTACGGAGATACACACGGAGTCGTTAAAGGGAAATGGTGAAAAAAATTCTAATCTGAAGTCATAATTATGACTTATTTTGCCTGTAGAACAACGCCGATTTGACAGTTGCACTACCGAGATACACACGGAATCGTTCAACGGAAATAGTGAAAAAAAATCCTGACCTGAAGTCATAATTATGACTTAATATCTGATAATTATGACTTATATGTTAAGTCATAATTATGACTTAAATATCTCATAATATTATGACTTAAACTAAGTCATAATTTTAACTCAATATCTCATCACCATGGCTTAGCGTAAGTCATAATAATAACTTAGTTTGCCTACAGCGACGGTTTGACACATGCATTGCGGAGATACACACGGAAGCGTTAAAGGGAAATAAAAAATTCTCAGCTGAAGTCATAATTATGACTTAATATCTCATAATTATGACTTACATGTTAAGTCATAATTATGACTTAACTAAGTCATAATTATGAGATTCAATAAGTCATAATTATGACTTTAAATAAGTCATAATTATGACTTCAATGAAGTCATAATTATGACTTAAATAAGTCATAATTATGACTTAGCTAAGTCATAATGACTTAAATAAGTCATAATTATGACTTAATATTTCATAATTATGACTTATATGTTAAGTCATAATTATGACTTAAACTAAGTCATAATAATGACTTAAATAAGTTATAATTATGACTTCATTAAGTCATAATTATGATTTAATATCTCATGATTATTACTTTTATGTTAACTCATAATTATGACATAAACTAAGTCATAATTTTAATTTAATATGTCATCAACATGGCTTAGCGTAAGTCATAATAATAACTTAGTTTGCCTATAGAACAACGACGGTTTGACACATGCATTGCGGAGATACAAACGGAAGTGTTATGAGAAATATAAAATTCTCAGTTGAAGTCATAATTATGTTTTAAATAAGTCATAATTATGACTTAAGCTAAGTCATAATTATGACTTCAATAAGTCATAATTATGACTTGCTGTCATAATTATGAATTCAATAAGTCATAATTATGACTTCAATAAGTCATAATTATGATTTTATATCTCATGATTATGACTTTTATGTTAACTCATAATTATGACATGAACTAAGTCATAATTTTAATTTAATATGTCATCAACATGGCTTAGCGTAAGTCAAAATAATAACTTAGTTTGCCTGTAGAACAACGACGGGTAGACACATGCATTGCGGAGATACACGGAAGCGTTATGAGAAATATAAAATTCTCAGCTGAAGTCATAATTATGTTTTAAATAAGTCATAATTATCACTTGCCTAAGTCATAATTATGACTTCAAACGGTCATAATTATGACTTAAGCTAAGTCATAATTATGAATTCAATAAGTCATAATTATGACTTAATATCTCATAATTATGACTTATATGTTAAGTCATAAGTATAACTTAAGCTATGTCATAATTATGACTTCAATAAGTCATAATTATGACTTCAATAAGTCATAATTATGACTTAAATAAGTCATAATTATTACTTAATATCTCATAATTATGACGTATATGTTAAGTCATAATTATGACTTATGCTAAGTCATAATTACGACTCAATTAAGTCATAATTATGAAGCTTCAATAAGTCATAAGTATGACTTCAAAAGTCATAATTATGACTTAATATCTCATAATTATGACTTATATGTTAAGTCATAACTATGACTAATATCTCATAATTATGACTTACATGTTAAGTCATGATGATGACTTGCTAAGTCATAATTATGACTTCAATAAGTCATAATTATGACTTACATGTTAAGTCATAATAATAACTTAGTTTACCTATTGAACAACGACGGTTTGACAGTTGCATTACGGAGATACACACGGAGTCGTTAAAGGAAATGGTGAAAAATTATAATCTGAAGTCATAATTATGACTTATTTTGCATTATGACATATGCATTGCGCAGATACATACGGAAGCGTTCAAGGAAACAAAAATTCTCAGCTGAACTCATAATTATGACTCAAATAAGTCATAATTATGACTACAGCTAAGTCATAATTATGACTTAATATCTCATAATTATGACTTCTATGTTGAAAGTCATAATTATGACTTAAGCTAAGTCATAATTATGACTTCAATAAGTCATAATTATGACTTAGCTAGTCATAATAACTTAGTTTACCCATTGAACAACGACGGTTTGACAGTTGCATTACGGAGAATACACACGGAGTCGTTAAAGGAAATGGTGAAAAAATTCTAATCTGAAGTCATAATTATGACTTATTTTGCCTGTAGAACAACGCCGATTTGACAGTTGCACTACCGAGATACACACGGAATCGTTCAACGGAAATAGTGAAAAAAAAATCCTCAAGCTGAAGTCATAATTATGACTTAACATCTGATATGTTATGACTTATATGTTAAGTCATAATTATGACTTAAATATCTCATAATATTATGACTTAAACTAAGTCATAATTTTAACTCAATATCTCATCACCATGACAGCGTAAGTCATAATAATAACTTAGTTTGCCTACAGCGACGGTTTGACACATGCATTGCGGAGATGCACACGGAAGCGTTAAAGGGAAATAAAAATTCTCAGCTGAAGTCATAATTGTGACAATATCTCATAATTATGACTTACATGTTAAGTCATAATTATGACTTAAGCTAAGTCATAATTATGAATTCAATAAGTCATAATTGGGACTTCAAGCTAAGTCCCATTATGACTTAAGCTAGAGTCATAATTATGACTTAAATAAGTCATAATTATGACTTAATATCTCATAATTATGACTTATATGTTAAGTCATAATTATGACTTAAATAAGTCATAACTATGACCTGATATCTCATAATTATGGCTTATATGTTAAGTCATAAGTATGACTTAAGCTAAGTCATAATTATGACTTAAATAAGTCATAATTATGACTTCAATAAGTCATGACTTAGCTTAAGTCATAATAATAACTTAGTTTGACTATAGAACAACGACGGTTTGACAGTTGCATTACGGAGATACACACGGAATCGTTAAAGGGAAATAGTGAAATAAATTCTCAGCTGGTCATAATTATGACTTAAGCTAAGTCATATTTATGACTTCAATAAGTCATAATTATGACAGAAACTAAGTCATAATTTAACTTAATATCTCATCCTCATGACTTAGCGTAAGTGATAATAATAACTTAGTTTGCCGAAAGAACAACGACGGTTTGACACATGCATTGCGCAGATACACACGGAAGCGTTAAAGTGAAATAAAAAATTCTCAGCTGAAGTCATAATTATTGTCATAATTATGACTTAAATAAGTCATAATTATGACTTCAATAAGTCATAATTATGACTTCAATAAGTCATAATTATGACTTCAGTAAGTCATAATTATGACCTACGCTAAGTCATAATTATGAATACAATAAGTCATAATTATGACATAAACTATGTCACAATTTTAACTTAATATCTCATCATCATGGCTTAACGTAAGTCATAATAATAACTTAGTTTGACTACAGAACAACGACGTTTGACACATGCATTACGGAGATACACGGAAGCCTTAACGGAAACAAATTCTCAGCTGAAGTCAGAATTATGACTTAAATAAGTCATAATTATGACTTAAGCTAAGTCATAATTATGACTTAAACTAAGTCATAATTATGACAATATCTCATAATTTATGACTTACATGTTAAGTCATAATTATGACAAGCTAAGTCATAATAATGACTTAAATAAGTCATAATTATCACTTCGATAAGTCATAATTATGACTTAAGCTAAGTCATAATTATGACTTCAGCTAGAAGTCATAATTATGACTTCAATAAGTCATAATTATGACTAATATCTCATAATTATGACTTACATGTTAAGTCATAAGTATGACTTAATCTAAGTCATAATTATGACTTAAGCCAAGTCATAATTATGACTTAAGCTAAGTCATTATTATCACTTCAATAAGTCATAATTATGACTTCAATAAGTCATAATTATGATTTAGCTTAGGCATAATAATAACTTGGTTTGCCTACAGAACAACGACGGTTTGACACATTGATTACGGAGATACACAGGGAATCGTTAAAGGGAAATAGTGAAAAAAAATTATCAGCTTAAGTCATAATTATGACTTAATTAAGTCATAATTATGACTAAATAAGTCATAATTATGACTTAAGCTAAGTCATAATTATGACAAACTAAGTCATTATTTTAACTTAATATCTCATCATCATAGCTTAGCGTAAGTCATAATAATAACTTAGTTTGCCTATAGAACAACGACGGTTTCACACATGCATTGCGGAGATACACACGGAAGCGTTATAGGGAAATATAACATTCTCAGCTGAAGTCATAATTATGTTTTAAATAAGTCATAATTATCACTTAAGCTAAGTCATAATTATGACTTCAAACAGTCATAATTATGACTTAAGCTAAGTCATAATTATGAATTCAATAAGTCATAATTATGACTTAATATCTCATAATTATGACTTATATGTTAAGTCATAAGTATAACTTAAGCTATGTCATAATTATGACTTAAATAAGTCATAATTATAACTTAAGCTAAGTCATTATTATGACTTCAATAAGTCATAATTATGACTTCAATAAGTCATAATTATGGCTTAAATAAGTCATAATTATTAGTTAATATCTCATAATTATGACTTATATGTTAAGTCATAATTATGACTTATGTGTTAAGTCATATGACTTATATGTTAAGTCATAATTATGACTTCAATAAGTCATAAGTATGACTTCAAAAAGTCATAATTATGACTTAATATCTCATAATTATGACTTATATGTTAAGTCATAACTATGACTTAATATCTCATAATTATGACTTACATGTTAAGTCATGATGATGACTTAAGCTAAGTCATAATTATGACTTCAATAAGTCATAATTATGACTTAGCTTAAGTCATAATTATGACTTATATGTTAAGTCATAATTATGACTTAAATATCTCATAATATTATGACTTAAACTAAGTCATAATTTTAACTCAATATCTCATCACCATGGCTTAGCGTAAGTCATAATAATAACTTAGTTTACCTACAGCGACGGTTTGACACATGCATTGCGGAGATACACACGGAAGCGTTAAAGGGAAATAAAAAATTCTCAGCTGAAGTCATAATTATGACTTAATATCTCATAATTATGACTTACATGTTAAGTCATAATTATGACTTAAGCTAAGTCATATTTATGAATTCAATAAGTCATAATTATGACTTCAGCTAAGTCCCTAATTATGACTTAAGCTAAGTCATAATTATGACAAATAAGTCATAATTATGACTTAATATCTCATAATTATGACTTATATGTTAAGTCATAATTATGACTTAAATAAGTCATAACTATGACCTGATATCTCATAATTATGGCTTATATGTTAAGTCATAAGTATGACTTAAGCTAAGTCATAATTATGACTTAAATAAGTCATAATTATGACTTCAATAAGTCATGACTTAGCTTAAGTCATAATAATAACTTAGTTTGACTATAGAACAACGACGGTTTGACAGTTGCATTACGGAGATACACACGGAATCGTTAAAGGGAAATAGTGAAATAAATTCTCAGCTGGTCATAATTATGACTTAAGCTAAGTCATAATTATGACTTCAATAAGTCATAATTATGACAGAAACTAAGTCATAATTTAACTTAATATCTCATCATCATGACTTAGCGTAAGTCATAATAATAACTTAGTTTGCCGAAAGAACAACGACGGTTTGACACATGCATTGCGCAGATACACACGGAAGCGTTAAAGTGAAATAGAAAATTCTCAGCTGAAGTCATAATTATTGTCATAATTATGACTTAAATAAGTCATAATTATGACTTCAATAAGTCATAATTATGACTTCAATAAGTCATAATTATGACTTCAGTAAGTCATAATTATGACCTACGCTAAGTCATAATTATGAATTCAATAAGTCATAATTATGACATAAACTATGTCACAATTTTAACTTAATATCTCATCATCATGGCTTAACGTAAGTCATAATAATAACTTAGTTTGACTACAGAACAACGACGTTTGACACATGCATTACGGAGATACACACGGAAGCCTTAACGGGAAACAAAATTCTCAGCTGAAGTCATAATTATGACTTAAATAAGTCATAATTATGACTTAAGCTAAGTCATCATTATGACTTAAATAAGTCATAATTATGACTTAATATCTCATAATTTATGACTTATATGTTAAGTCATAATTATGACTTAAGCTAAGTCATAATAATGACTTAAATAAGTCATAATTATCACTTCGATAAGTCATAATTATGACTTAAGCTAAGTCATAATTATGACTTCAGCTAAGTCATAATTATGACTTCAATAAGTCATAATTATGACTTAATATCTCATAATTATGACTTACATGTTAAGTCATAAGTATGACTTAATCTAAGTCATAATTATGACTTAAGCTAAGTCATAATTATGACTTAAGCTAAGTCATTATTATCACTTCAATAAGTCATAATTATGACTTCAATAAGTCATAATTATGATTTAGCTTAAGGCATGATAATAATTTAGTTTGACTATAGAACAACGAAGGTTTGACAAATTCATTACGGAGATACACACGGAATCGTTAAAGGGAAATAGTGAAAAAAAAATTATCAGCTGAAGTCATAATTATGAGTTAAGCTAAGTCATAATTATGACTAAATAAGTCATAATTATGACTTAAGCTAAGTCATAATTATGACAAACTAAGTCATTATTTTAACTTAATATCTCATCATCATAGCTTAGCGTAAGTCATAATAATAACTTAGTTTGCCTATAGAACAACGACGGTTTCACACATGCATTGCGGAGATACACACGGAAGCGTTAAAGGGAAATAAAAAATTATCAGCTGAAGTTATAATTATGACTTAAATAAGTCATAATTATGACTTAAGCCAATAAGTCATAATTTTCACTTCAATAAGTCATAATTATGACTTCAATAAGTCATAATTATGACTTAGCTTTAGTCATAATAATAAATTAGCTTGCCTATTTAACAACGACGGTTTGACAATTGCATTACGGAGATACACACGGAATCGTTAAAGGGAAATAGTGGAAAAAAAATCTCAGCTGCAGTCATAATTATGACTTAAGCTAAGTCATAATTATAACTTAAATAAGTCATAATTATGACTTAATATCTCATAATTATGACTTATATGTTAAATCATAACTATGACTTATTATCTCATAATTATGACTTATATGTTAAGTCATAATTATGACTTAAACTAAGACATAATTATGACTTCAATAAGTCATAATTATGACTTAGCTTAAGTCATAATAATAACTTTGTTTGCCTATTGAACAACGACGGTTTGACAGTTGCATTACGGAGATACACACGGAATCGTTAAAGGGAAATAGTGAAAAAAAATTCTCACCTGAAGTCATAATTATGACTTAAGCTAAGTCATAATTATACTTAAATAAGTCATAATTATGACTTAATATCTCATAATTATGACTTATATGTTAAGTCATAATTATGACTTATATGTTAAGTTATAACTATGACTTAAGCTAATTCATAATTATGACTTAACCTAAGTCATAATTATGACTTTAATAAGTCATAATTATGACTTAAGCTAAGTCATAATTATGACTTAAGCTAAGTCATGACTTAAGCTAAGATATTGTGAAAGAAATAATAATAATGCACGATTTCCAATGACACCCTCACTGTGGAGTGTCGTGGCCGACCGGTCTAGCTTACCGGACTCAAGTTCTGGTGTTAGCAGCAGAATGTGGGTTCGAATCCCGGACGTGACACTTGTGTCCTTGAGCAAGACACTTAACCATAATTGCTTCTCTCCACCCAGGGGTTAAATGGGTACCTGTGAGGGCAGAGTTGGTTGATTAGCCCTATATGCGCTGTAATGGCAGCAATTGATCTGTATACTCCCCAGGGAGCTGAGATGGTTTCAGGAATGATTTATGAGCCTTATGAGCCTTATGAGCAGGGGTAATGATATAATGCGCCTTGAGCACCACTTAGTTGGTGGATACGTGCGCTATATAAGTCCACACATTATTATTATTATTATTATTATTATTATTATTATTATTACTGTAAACAAATTAAACACACGTAAAATAAACGCATATAGGAATGCGTTTAAATGCTAAACAGCCATCATCTGTACATGTCACAAAGCTAAACGTGCTTAGGTTTTTGACACCTGTTCATATGGTTTTTAGCTTTCAAACACACATCACAGAAAAGCACGATCTATACGTGTTTTAGGCTAAACATGTGAAAAAAGTGAGTACAAGCTACGTGTTTAGAAATGTGTTTAAATTCTAAACACCATTTTTACAGTGCATATCCATGATTTCAGCCAGTTTTGTACATTACATTTTGAATCAGCATTCGTACTCACACTCGTACTCATGGAAAAGTACTTGTACTGATGACAAAGTACTCGACTACAACTCTGTACAGAACGTTCCAAACAAATCACAATTTTGTTTAATGTTTATTATAATTATTATAAATGTATTCATAATAATGTTGCCCTGTTATTTTGGGGAGAAGATCTCATTTATTATAAGTACTTTTTCCAACAATGATGTCGAAATATTGGCCTGGGTATATTTGTTAGTTTTAAAACTAAATGGGAACCACGAACCATATATAGAAAACAGTTTGCTTTGCGGAAGTTTCCTGTTGAAATATTCAGAAGATAAAAACAAGTTGGATAAGTGTACGTATGTAGGTTATATCCGGCATATAACCTGTGACCTAAAGTTTCATCAAGTAGAATTACGTTTTTATCACAGCAAGTATACTCTAGATTAGTGGTAATTGGGGGGGGGGGGGGGTGAATAATTTTGTTTTCCAATTTTCTCTAATTTCTCTAATTGAGATCATAAAGCATTTCTGTTTGCACGTTCTTTTTGAACGCAATCATTTAAAACACTCATATTTCGAGAAAAAAAGATGAAGAAGAAACAAATCTCAGAAGTTTTACACTGTAAAAACTGATCTGCATCGTTTGCATTTATATTGAGTAATTCACCAATATAAAATATTAAAACAAAATCAAGAGATTCCTGTTTGTGAATGTTTTAGCTTCATTCATTGGGTCACCAACAGTATTCAATTTCGCCATTGTGCGAAATTGATTGCATGTAAACTAAATTGAAAATAAAACTCAAGTGCATATCCTCATTCAAGCCAATCTGGCGAAATAGAATTACAGATGTGCACCACAAAACTTTCCGTGACGAAATTGAATGCCGTGACGAAATTGAATTCAAACCCTGGTAGCAACCGGATTAGCAAAATTACTTTAATACGAAGGCACGCAAACGAATGTGAACGCTCAATTGGCGAATTTGGCCAAAAACCTTTATAATAATAATAATTGCCCACTTACCTTAAAACTGTCGAAATTCTGCTTCAAGAATCACCAAGAGGTAAGTAAGATAAGTAAGACTAATTGCGGTGACACCATGTGAAAATTCTCTATTGAGTAGTAATTAGTTCTGAAAAGAACTGGAGGTTACATCGTTTCGATAGGTATGCTCTGATCGTCCTCAGAAGAATACCGGACTCTAGTCTGGGAAATGTTGCCGCTTCTTGGAGCTGGATGGCCGGCGGGATGAGGTTAGAGTCTCAGATCGTTTTAGGAAATCAAGGTTCATCAGTTTAGAATGTCTGATCGACGCTCGTTCGAATAACCGGACCTTGGTGGTAGGATGTAAGATGTTTAACCTATTCCAGTTTAGTTAGTATTCCGCATGTAATTCAGATCTAGTTAGTTGTCCGTGCGAACCTCTGATGTATAATGGTTATAATAGCATGGAATTAACCATCAATGTTGATATACATGTATAGAGTGCTGTGCCCAATCAACGCATTGCTGTAATAGGCTGACGTCACAGTAATTAGTGGAAATGTATTGTTCCCCGATTTTTCCAGATCCGGAGTTCGTGACACGGAAGGCGCAACTGCGCATCCTCAGAGGCTGAGTCCAGGGAGGGCATTGCTGCCAGTGTTGAAGTCGATACAAACAAAGTCCGAGACCGTGATCTCGTTGTTCGAGGGGGTGGGGAGACCTTTGTGTCCAAGACCGAGAAAAAAACCTCTAGACCATTTTCTGAGATTATAAAATTATATGTTTCCCACTCATTGACAGGGTAATCCCCAGGTCCACATTCTGAAATTCATTACCTAAATAGCCATATTACTTGCATATGGCATTATAGACTTTCAAATGGGTTATTGAATGTCATAATTGATTGGGTGTATTACTTACACGACCATGAAAATGATCATGACTATAAAGAATATGCTCTCGATTAGTTTATCATTTTTAATACGGCATCGGGCTGTCCCCATACACATCATTCCTGGGGTCACCGTTCTTTCTGCAACTTCGCCAACAACAATCCCTGTCATCATTCAAATCATCCCTTAAAACGCATCTTTTCTGTTGTCGTTTCTCTGTTTAATTTATACAATTGTATTTATGTGCCATGAGCGTCATGCTTGCCAGATACCAGCTCTTTACTAAGTGTTCATTATTAGCATTATTATTATTATTATTGTTATTATTATTATTGATTTAATTTCGGCCTACACCGACGTGTGTATAGCACTGTACTCAGTGCTATTCTTTCTTTCTGAGAGCCACTTAGCAAAGAAGTCGTTTGCAGTCTTGATTATATTGCGCATTTGAACAGAAATTCATTAACTAAAGTGCCATATTTCTTGTTATTGACATTAAAGACTTTTAAATGGGTTATTGAATGTCATAAACTATGGGATATGTTCTTTACATGAGCATGAAAATGATGATGACAATAAATTATGCTTTCCCTAGTAGTTCCAATGTTTGTTTTACTACGGCCTCGAGTGCCTGCGGGAACGTGCCCCCACTGGCTAGAGGTCTGCGCCCCCTACCTTTAAGAAAATCAAACATAAGGGTTTCTTTTGTACTTCTGAACAAAAATCACCTCCACACCATCATGTGCCCAAAAGAACCCGACTATTTCTCTGGGTGCACCCATATAAGTTTGATAATCTCTCAGATTTTTAGGTGTTTGGGTTGGTGCCCAAACACCTCTTGATATTGTTCGTTTTTGTTTTAGGTGTTTAGGTGTTTTTTTGCTTTTTAGGTGTTCGAGCTATAGCACGAACACCTCTTGATATTGTTCGGTTTTTTAAAAACGTTTTCTTCTTCTTCTCAGTGAAACATATCCAGAGACAAAAACATAGTTGCAAAGTTCACAGAACCTTAAAACTTAACACATAGTTAGACCTTAACATGTAATTGTATCCTAAGTTGTGACGTCATAGTGAGGTCATCAGATATCGAATTACACTAAATCAAATTTTAATATTTTCAAAAAATTATATCTCATGAACCACAAAAGATATTTTCACAATCTTTGCACCATGTTATAGATCTTGAATTATGTGATTTTTTTCGAAAACGGAAGTTTAAGTGAACAACTATTCAGAAGTACCATTTATGCACAGCCTATTTTGCGTGTGAACGGCCTTGATGTTCGCTCACACACAGACACGAGGCATACATGTATACAGTTCACTGTAAACTGCAGTATCTCCGACATACAACTAATCTAATACATTCTAATAAGAATATAATACATTACGTTTTGTCGTTGCCGGCACCTTCGTGTCCACAGTTTATGGTAATTTTTGTCCTTTTTTTCGAGCTGTCATTTTTGTACATAGTTTTGGAATTGTTAACGCTTGTTCAAAATCTAAGAGTGAATTCTAACAGTCATCACTAAACATGTGGTAAACACATGTGTGGGTGTAAGGGATGCAAAAACGGGCGTAGCCACGCCCCTAATATGGAAAAAAGTAGGTTACCAAGTGCAGTGGTCTAGTGGTAAAAGCATATGTATGATACTAATGGAAATTACAAATTACTTTGACCATGGTAAAAGACAATTTGCTACATCAAACACGGAGGAGTGGGTTTTGTTAAATGGCAAGAGTGATATTTCAAGGAAGTAGAATAATATAAAAATTATTCAGTGCCTCGATCAGTGGGCGTTGGGTTTTGGAAAAAAAATGTAAACAAACGCACACGTTTGTGCACAAAGTCAATAGAGGAGAAAGGTGGTCGGTCAGAACATTAACGTTTTTTACTTATTATAACAAAATTATGGAGAAAATTATTAAGAATTAGTTAAATCACATACAGAACATTTGTATAATTCAGAAATGAATCATTTTTTTATTCCCAGAAACCACGCAAACGGAGGATTTCTCAGCTGATTTCTGAATAACTTTGCTCGTCATGAACATGATTTGCAATGTACTTTTTTGGCGACTCATGGACGATATTCATGCTGGTCATGACAAATACAATAGAATTGAATTAAACTTATCTTTAAACTAACAACATATTTACTGATTTAATTATTAAAACAGATCCCAGGAGATTGAACTCGCTAAGAAGTCCATGCCATGGATGACAATCCTACTCAAATATCCCCCACCTACCTGTATACACTCAACAACCACCACCCACCACCCACCACCCACAACCCACAACCAACAACCAACAAATTAAAAATCCTACATATTTCAATTGGGAATGTCAGTCTGGGTAATCTACAGGTTCTGGGGGTTCGGGAGAGTTCCAGTGTCGTGTAGGGGTACTAGGTTAGGTAGGGGTCCTGCTTATACCATCCCTCTCGTCGTCTCTAGAAATCGCTGCCACTTTTAAACCTTACCGGTAAACCCCCTCATCAGACACCACGTAAAGTCACAAAAGCATTTGCTTGTGGGATTCATGAAAATTAATACTATATTATAAGGATCATTGGCAGATGTGGGGGGAAGGGGAAAAATTAGCGGGTAAAGGAGGCAGGCAAAGAGGACAAGTGTCCATTCATCACCTTGCAATCAATTTACCCTATACTTTATATACGTGGACCCCTTTTAGCCAGTTTCACCCCTTTTTGCTGTACCATGTCTCAATTTCATTTCAGCTACCCTGGATCCACCCCTGCTTATAAAAGGTGCATGTACTGTTTGGACTGTTAAATATTTATTGATTTCATATCTCTCGTTAACAAATGATTTATATTAATATTCGGTAGTGTTATTGTAATTTTGTGTGAGATAATAACAAAATAATAACAATACCGAACAAAAACCGCCTAAAATTCAATAGTCTGTTCTCTCAGTAAGAGCTGAAACCTCTCATATAATACGAGCCGACAGCGGGCGGAAAAAACGGAATGAAACACAAATTGGCTTGTCATCAAAAAGACTTCAAATTTATTGATTTCATATCTCTCGTTGACAAATGATTTATATAATATTCGGTAGTTTTATTGTCATTTTGTTTGAGATAATTACCGTTACAAGCACAACATTACCGAACAAAAACTGAACAAAAATAGTCTGTTCTCAGCATATATTATTTACAAACTGACTGCGGGTGTTTCCACTTAATGAGCCAGTTCAAGTCCAAAGGCCTTGGCTTTTAATTCAGTAATTGAATGTTATTGAAATTCAGTAAATGAATGTTATTGAAATCCAAATTCAACACGCGATTGCAATTGCGTCTCAAACCATTGGCGGATCGGGAAGGGGATGGGGTCAAGCGGGACAGTTTATAATCATCATAATATGTATGAGATAATAATCGTTACCAGTACACCATTACCATTAAAATTCAATAGTCTGTTCTCAGTAAGAGCCGAAACCTTTCATGGGGTCGCGGGATGGATTCACTGTTTTTCATCTGAACATGCATATGACTCTGTAACCCCTTACACTGCACACTCGTATACAAAATCCACACACACACACTCACACACACACATGCATTGGATTACAGCATGATTACAGTGACCTCACGCTGTGTTGGCTACCGAGCGAGATTCAAACTAATTCGCCTTCCCTGTGGCATAAACAAACCTTGGGTGAAGGTGCGAATTGAAGGGTGATTAACTTGCTTAACTTTTTCTTTACAAACCCCACTCCTATGGGGTTGTCGCATACAGTGTAATAGAGGCAATCTTTACGACAGTGTGTTCTTAATATCACTACTAACGGCAAAGAACCTCTTTAGTTCGGTTTTCGGAACATATTTTCTTTTAGAAATATTATCCCATCAACAACAAAAAATATATTGCATATAAATTAAAGGATGATAAAAAGGAGAAACAGTGCCTTGTGCCACTTGCCTTTTTAGCAGTTTTTATTTATTTTTTTTTTTTTTAAATATTTAAAAAAAAAAAAAAAAAAAAAAATTTTTTTTTTTTTTAAATGTTTTTAATTTTACGATCTACCGACACCCCCAATTTATAATCTAATGTGGGTTTGTCCACGTTTTGATCATAATGCTTAATTTATTTTTTAAAAACGATGAAATTTTCTGCAGTTTACCCCCTTTTTAGAAGAAAAAATCCTTAAAAGACTAAAATAGGGATGTTGCACTCAGGGATCTGAAATCAGCTGAGAATTTTTCCATTTTCGGTTTTTGGGAAAAATCAAATTTTTTGTTAATTTTTCTGTTTATAATATAACTGATTTCTTAACATTTTTCTCCATAATTTTGCTATAAAATGTAAAAATACGTCCAAACCCATTTCCCATAATTCACTGCGCGCACAATTGCGATAAGGCTTATAGCACTTTCATCCGTATAAAATAACACATGCCAGTGTATAACAATATCATGTGGCAGTTGCTCTGGTACCTAGACTTATGCCATATCATTTTGAACACAATTATAATATAATGGACACCTTCGTATCCACAGTTTACGGTAATTTTTCTTTCGTTGCCCTTTATTTCGATCTGTCATTTTTGTACATAGTTTGTACTAAATCTAAGAGTGAATTCTAGCAGATCGTTTTTGGCATTCATGACTTCAATTATCTCATCGTGAAATATGATGTTTCGCATCTTTTTGCGATTTACGCAGTCAAATTAACAGTCATCGATGCGCAGAGGATTTTTTTAAGAATTTATTTGTTATTTTTGCTTTCGTTTATGGGCAATCAATTTCATGGTAAGAGTTTTCCAATGTGCCCTTGACAAAAGGTTTTCAGGCACTGGAGTTAATTTAAATAATTTTGATTTTGAGGCAAGAGATCTAGATCTTCTTTTTAACTTATGTGTTTTATTTCTTTCTTTTTAAAAATTATTTTATCAACTTAATTAAATTAAATTTTTTAAATGGAATAATGTGTATAATATTTCATCGAAAAGTATCAATAAATTTCCCACAATGATTGTTAATAAACAATGTGGCAAAAAAAGAGTCTAGAACAAAATGGTTGGTAAATGTTTCCAAAATTGTTGGGTGTTTATTTTTAAATATTGGTTTTGGTTAGCTGGTTAGCAAATTTCTAAATGGTCATTGCATTTTTTGCATTTTAATTTATGTAATAACCAAATAATATGTTTCATTATATTTTTAGTATTTGATATCTAAAACAGCAAAAATAAATAAATAAATAAATTAAAAAGATCAAGGAATAAACATTTTAAGCATTATTGTGGTACAGAACATTAAAACTTAACACATAGTTAGACCTTAACATGTAGTTGTATACTAAGTTGTGACGTCAAAGTAAGGTCATCAGATATCGAATTACACTAAATTACAAGTTTAATATTTCAAAAATCATCTCATGAACCACAAAAGATATTTTCACAATCTTTGCATCATCTGAAAGATCTTGAATTATGTGTCATTTCGTTCACAGACGTGACCTCAATCTGACCTCTCCTACCGGTTTAAGTTTAAGTGAAGAAATATTCTGAATCACTATTCTGTAAATGTATTTGTACAGCCAAAACGTAGTTGCGGAGTTCAAAGAACTTTAAAACTGAACAAATAATTAGACCTTAACATATAGTTTCAGGTAACGGTGTGACGTCATGGTGAGGTCATCTAATGAATTATTACGTAATGAATTATAATTAAAACAATATATTTTATATCTCGTTAACCACAATAGATAATACCTTGATTCCTTCATAATAATAATAATAATAATAATAATAATAATAATAATAATAATAATAATAATAATAATAATAATAATAATAATAATAATAATAATAATAATAATAATAATAATAATAATAATAATAATAATAATAATAATAATAAGAATAATAAGAATAAGAATAAGAATAATAAGAATAATAAGAATAATAATAATAATAATAATAATAATAATAATAATAATAAATTAAAACTTTTCTATTGCGCTGTTTCCATTTAAAAATGGCAGATAAAATGTCATTGTTGACGCGGAGAAGGGCAGTTTCCATTCCATGAAATGGTTTATAGGCTGACTGAAATGTGTCCGACAGGTTATTAACATGGTCAGAGATCAGTGATGAAACAACTCGCTCGATTGTTTTTCCAAGGTACTTTAAATTCGCTACCGGTCGGTAATTCTTGAAAATTTCTTTGTCCAAATTGGGTTTCTTCAGGAGTGGTTTAACATGAGCAACCTTCTGGCTATCAGGGAAACAACCGGAAGAAAGAGATCCGTTTACAATAATTGTGATATACTTAGGAAACACATCAATATTTTGTTTTATTAGCAAAGTTGGTACTGGATCAAGTTCACATGATTTTGATGGCAATTTCATGATGAGTTTCGTGAACTCCGTAACACTAGTAGGCTCAAACGTAGACAATCCACATAAATGTGGATCCTTGCGTGGCGGTGTTTGTGATAGAATGGCAGGTACTGGGGAAAAGAACGACGGATATTCGAAATTTTTGTGACAAAAAGGTTTGAAAATGAATTTGCGAGGTCCTGATCGGAGTGTGTAGATGGAAGCACTGGAGTTTTGGGTTTATGAAGCAGCTTTTCAACAATGTTAAAGATTTTTTTTCTGATCGCCAGAGCTCTCTTCCACAAGAGATGAGTAGTGAGTTATTTTTACCTAGTTCTTCACAATATCACGTTGGTTACAGTATTCTTGCCGATGTACTCCAAGTTTCCCATTGTCACGCCACTTTCGCTCAAGTTGACGGCGGATTTTCCTTGCAGCACGAATGTCATCATTGAACCAGGGGGATTCAGATTGTAGTTTAACAGTTCGAGTTTTTTGCGGAGCATGATCGTCCAAGATGTTACGGACAGTAGATTCAAATAGATTGACACAAGAATCCAGCTCACCATCTTCAAGGTTTGCATTTTCCAGTTGAGATTCAATATCATGACATAAATCTTGGATATTTACATTTTTCCAGTGGCGAGTAGTTACAGAAATGGTAGGCATGAGAGGTTTTTTAAGGTTCATATCTGCCATGATTGCATAATGATCAGATAAGCCGGGATGGATAGTTATATTTGAGATGAGAGGTGAAGTATTTTTACGCGTTATCATGAGGTCAAGACAGTGACCATATCGATGAGTGGGTGCTGTGATGTGCTGGATAAGTCCACGAGCAGAGAGCAGATCTTTAAACTGATTTGCATAATTGTTTGAAGTGATGTCCATATGAATGTTAAAATCGCCGGTTAAAATAATGTCAGATGGGTGCAAGAGATAATCCACAATTAATTTCTCAAATTCCTGCAGAAAACTGGAGAAATTTACATGTTTACCATCAACATCCCTTTCTGGTCGATATATTAACAAGGCGAACAGATCTAGAGTTGCATGTTACCTCAGCATGCAGAGATTCAAATGTTAGGTAGTCAATGTCAACATTTTTCATACTGACAGATAAACTGGACCTAAAGAGAAGTGCAACCCCTCCACCGGTCTTTTTTGGTCTGGGGATATGATGGAGAGAGTAGCCAGAAGGAGTGCACTCGCGGGGTAGCAAGTCATCATCAGGTTTAAACCATGTCTCGGATATGGCAACAAGATCCAAATTGTTTTGAAGTACAAAGACAAGGAATTCATCCGATTTGTTACATATGGATTGAGACACAGAGCTGAAGTTTAGACTCATCATGAAGATTTGGAGTTGAAGTTATGCCAATGTCGCTTGTTGATGTGGTTAAGTTGGGGGTTGGTCAGGCCGGAGTGCTAGTTGTGTAAGTTTGTCCATTCTACGGCGACCAGCTTTTTTTACCTCTGTGTGTCCGGTGGTATGTTTGGAGTTGATTGGCAAGTATTCCAAGACAGTTTAATTGACTCAATGCTGAATAAGATAAAGTTGCATCAGTACATGGAGCATTGCGAAGATTCAGTAGTTTTATGGAGCTGAGTGGCGTTGCTGGGTGTGTTGATCAGTGTTTCAGGTCCATGGTTTGGGTTTATGTTACCAGAAATTAAGAGTTCCAGGTGAAAGGTGGCAGATGAATTATCATAAAAATGATATAGGATAACTCAACAATTTAAGATGGCGGATTTGTTGTTTTTTATGTTGCATACAAGCTGTAGGTTGCATGCTGTAGTGATTTTCTAAAGATGAGTCATTGAGACACAGTGGTCCAGATAGCAAGAGTAAGATAAACAGGATGTAGACCTCCATTGTCTGATCACAAAGTTGTTGATCCAAACAAAAGGCTTGTGGTCAAGCTACAGGTTATAATCTAAGTCAGGGTTGACTGCACAAAAAAATTAAGATACAAGACGTGTACAACTACACAGTAAAAATCTTACAGCAGAGACAGACAAAAATACAACAGTTTTTCACTTATTATAAGAAGACAAATGTACAAATGCTCACATAAAACGTCCAGTAGATTCCAGGTGTGATATGAAATCCACTAGTATAAAAAAACTTGTAGCTACAAAACACTTATTTGAGTGGCTGCTTGTTAGGCGCTCACTCATTGTTCAATCATAGAGAAGGAGGACTCGACATTTGATACAAATTCATGACCCTATTGACCCTTACTTCCGGTCCAAACTGGAAGTTCACTTTCTTTATAAATTGACGCAAATCTGAAAGGGTATTCGAAATAACATTTCGGGTATATATGTTAAGTGGGATCTGCTCTTTTCAAAAATATATTTGGTGACGTCATCGCTCTTAACAGCGCCCTCTAGCGGCAGATTTTAAAAAGGCATCTTTTGCTATCTCAAGAAAATATTAGACAGAATTTTACCAAATTTGGCACAATTGACACCCATATTATGAGGAAAATTTTTGTGAAGTATGAATGACGTCACATGATTGAACCAGAACTTACGGTTGGAAGAATTTAAAATTATATGGGATGATATAGCACATTATATGTTATTTTAATTATATATTATGAAAACTCATATCTCCTGAAGTAAATCTTGTTTTTAAACAACTTTAGGTGATGACGTCATCACATATGATGCACACTCGAACACCCTGAGTTTGTTTTTAACAAACTCAATACCTCTAGTTTCTTCTTCTTCTTCTCAATAAGACTTGTCCAGAGACAAAAACATAGTTGCAGAGTTCACAGAACATTAAAACTTAACACATAGTTAGACCTTAACAGGTAGTTTCAGGTAAAGTTGTGACGTCATGATGAGGTCATTGATATCGAATTATACTAAATCAAAGTTTAGTATTTAAAAAAATCATATCTCATGAACCACAAAAGATATTTTCACAATTATCTGAAAGAACTTGAATTTTGTGATTTTTCATACACAGACGTGGCCCCAATGTGAACTCTCCGTCCGGTTGAAACTGGAAGTTGAATATTTCAAAAAATAATATCTCATGAACCATAGAAGATATTTTCACAATCTTTGCATCATCGTAAAGACCTTGAATTATGTCACATTTCGTACACAAACATGACCCTAATCTGACCTCTCCTTCCAGTCGAAACCGGAAGTTTAAGTGAACAACTATTCAGAATCACCATTCTGTAAAATGTATTTACAGCCAAAACATAGTTGCGGAGTTCCAAGAACCTTAAAACTTAACACATAGTTAGACCGTAACAAATAGTTCCAGGTAACGTTGTGACGTCATGTTGAGGCCATCTAATGAATTATTACGTAATTAATTATAATTAAAACAATATATTTTATATCTCGTGAACCACAATAGATAATTTCTTGATTCCTTCATAATCATACAGAACAAAGAGTACGCGACATTTGATACACAGACATGACCCTATTGACCCTTACTTCGGGTCCAAACTGGAAGTTCAAATTTAACAAGCTCTTTATAAATTGACGTAAATCTGAAAGCGTATTCGAAAAAAGCATTTTGGGTTTATATGTTAAGTGGGACCTGCTCTTTTCAAAAATATATTTGGTGACGTCATCGCTCTTAACATCGCGCCTCTAGCGGCAGGTTTAAAAAGTAACTTTTTGCTACCTTGAGAAAATATTAGACAGAATTTTACCAAATTTGGCACAATTGACACCCATATTATGAGGAAAATTTTGTGAAGTATGAATGACGTCACATGATTGAACCAGAACTTACGGTTGGAGGAATTTAAAATTATATGGGATGACTGAACCGGAAGTTAATGTATTCAGCACATTATATGTTATTTTAATTATATATTATAAAAACACATATCTCCTGAAGTAACTCTTGTTTTGTTTTTTCAAGCGACAGCCATACAATAGGCTAAATTAATGTATTTTTAAACAACTTTAGGTGATGACGCCATAACATGATGAACAACCAAACACCTTGAGTTTGTTTTTTACAAACTATACCTCTATTTAAAAAAAATTGTAATTGAAGTCTCGGTGGGGCAACAGTTTAATTTTTTTAAACAATTTGGAGGTCTAAAAGTGTCGAATGTCTTTCTTTATTAGACTGTAACATTCATTTATTATAAGTACTTTTTCCAACAATTATTTTAATGTCGAAATTTTGGCCTGATACTCCTCCAACCTACATTTAGAACGCATCGAGGCCCCCTCATCTACACTGTGGGTTGATCTTCCGAAAGTCCTTCCAGGACAATTGGGACAGACTCAGCAAAATGGCCACGATTGCCTTCACTAAACTCACATTGGAGGAATACAACCACCAAGCAGAAGAGGTCGAACAACAGCTGTTGAAGGCAACCAAGTCGGCCAAGTTTTGACTCGCCCGCCGCTAGTTTCACTCGCATTTGGCGAGCTGGCGACCGCTAATTAAGAACCAACTCGTGCTCATGACTGCATGCGGTAATCTTTTATGTTTCCGCTCATTGTTAAAGTTATCAGTCATTAGCAGCTCATTAAGAACTTCAAAGTTCCTTTAAACTGCGAACACTATCCCCACCAAGAACCGTGGACATAGGCTACCCTCAACAGACGTCTCACCATCTTCCTCGAAATCAAGCCAGATAAACTGCGGACAACGCACTCTGATTACTTGGAAGAAACCCTATGACCTCATTCGAGCTACAACAACACAAGAACTCAACCCCCAAGGAAAAACCCAAACTAGCTGTCGACGAATTCAAACATGTGAAGACTTTGGCTAGTACAGTCAGCTCTCTGACAACTGCCAAAACCCATATCACCAAACAAATCACTACGCTAACAAGGGCCATCCACCGGGACACACCTCCAACCTACATTCAGAACGCATCGCGCCCCCCTCATCCACACCGTGGGTTGATCTTCCGAAAGTCCTTCCAGGACAATTGGGACAGATTCAGCAAAAGGGCCACGATTGCCTTCACTAAACACACATTGGAGGAATACAACCACCAAGCAGAAGAGGTCGAACAACAGCTGTTGAGGGCAACCAAGTCGGCACAGAAGGAACTGACAGACCACTTTAAAGACAAGAGAGATTTGCAAACAACACATACCGTAGCCAGTGGCGCACCCAATGGGGGAGGGGGCCTGGGGGCTCGAGCCCCACCCCCCAAGGCCCCGCTGATGTTTTATTTTATTTTTAAAGAAGGAGCCAGGAAAGAGAGCAAAATCTAAGCCCAAATCTTGTCTACAGAGGAGTTCGGCAAGGAGTATAGGGCAGTGGTACAAGGGATGGGGACTCAGGAGACTCAAGCTCCCCTCCAAAAGTTTTCCATTTATTCCACTCACTATTATATTTTACGGCGTTGCGTATGCATGTGCATCTAAGCTTGAAGGGCCACCAGTATATATAACAAGCATTTTTACACATTCTCCCCCCCCCCCCTGCCATGGTGCACCCTGATCAGGGAGCAGCTTTACTTAATTTTATTTTCATTTTCTGTTGTCCGTTTCTCTTGTTGAGGTCGTTGACTGTCGTTGAGGTTACTCGTAAAATTTAAACACGCCCGCATTATAATCAACTCCTTTCCAGTTTGTACACAATGGCCCAGGATTGGGTTTTAATTTACAAAGATTATGTGACACTCTTTTAGCAAACACCGATTGGATAATATTGGGATTTGGTTTTGACGCCAAATTCGTGTTTGAAAAAATTTAGCTCCGCCCGGAATGATCACAAACTTTACGTCCACGCAATGAAAGTATTTAACTATAGAAATCTTGCAGACGAAACAAGCTCAAGTTCTTTACATCAAGAGGAGGAAATTATATGGAAGGTAAAACCCTACGAGTCCGAATCATGCCATAATGTCTTGTTTTTATGACTAGAAACCACCAGGAAACATTTAACATGTGCCGTAGGTTCACTGACGAGCACGACTAGGGACATGGCTGCAGCCGCGCCAGCGGTTATGGTTAGGGTCAGCCATGTCTCTCCCCCATATTGGATTTCAAATCCTGGGTGCGCCACTGACCGTAGCCTGTACGAGTTCTTCACAAGACCCAAGCCACCTCCAACACGGGGAAAGAAGCGGCCAAGAGTAAGTCTAAACAGCTCTTTCAAAATACTTCAATTTCCACCGGTCCTTTTCAGGACCACCATAACTTCTCAAAAGAGAAATTTCATGCCACCTGTCTACCTTATTATCTAATTAATATAATACAAATATAAAAAGTATATATTATTTAGTACAAAACTATCTCCCGACTATAGCAAACCGAAAAAGTAGCAAAACGTTCACAATCAAAACGAAAATTGAAACGATTTTCACTTGAACGCTCATATAAAATCAAACATTACCAAATTAGTGTACTGACTACACTAGCAGAACAAAGTGAACAATTCGTCACAAACCTATCCAAAGCAAAACTATTTCAAATTGAAAAATGTGCTCTGGGTAAAGGTTAAAACTTCGTTCCAACCCCTGCTAAACCAACCCGTTTTTATCGTTTGACTTTAACATCTTTCATAGAAGAATGAGGATTGCATACCTAATGCGTAACAAAACTTCCAAAAGCCACCCTCTCAAACCACCATCCACTTGGCATCCAAAAACCACACAGAGTGCAACGCTCGAAAACTAGTTGGAAGCGACAACAATTGAACTTGCTCATATTCGTCTGAGATCTCAGAAAAAGAACATGACAAGAATCTCATAAACACTATGAATCAGTTGCAACCAAATCTCACATTCACTTTCGAGGCCTCAAAAACCTCAATCAATTATCTTGACTTAACCAGTTTCAAAGGAAAACGCTTCCGTGAAACTGGCATACTTGGCACATAAGTGTACACCAAACCGACAGAAACATCAGTTTCTACATAAAACTTCATCACACCCACCCCATGTATTCAAAGCATTTATCTATGGAGAAACTCTGAATATGCGAGAAATACCAACAATGAAGAAGATTTCGTAGAAAAATCAAGATTTTCTTACCAAAATTTTCACTATGAAACAGCAAATGTCTGAAATCCTTTTGTTAGTATCAAAATGTCTGAAATTGCACAATGGGGATTTAATTTCAGACATTAAATGTCTGAAATTGCACAAAAGGCTTCAATTTCAGACATTTTATGAATGGACTCATGTGAAGGATTTAATTTAAATGTCTGAAATTCGATGTCAGGGCTACTTTTCAGACATTTGGGCTACAAGATCTGACCTCCTAATCCCTCTTTGTTAGCAAATGTCTGAAATTTAAGTCTTCCATTATGTAAGGATTAACAGGTCTTTTGTTAACTATATCTTTGAAACCAGTGAAAATGTCTGAAATTTAATTTGATTATTGACTATGTGTACAGGTTAACCATAGACTAACCACAGACCAACAAAAGGCTAAATATAGACTATAGGACCTGCTGCTTGCTTGTGTTTTCTATAACAGTTATATTCAAATTAGATTACAACCATTATGCACCATTTACTGTGTAATTGTCAACTACAGACTGTATTTGAAAGTAGGTGTACATGTATTCAAACCTTTACTTTGATACTGTACACTTTTTGTCGTGCCCTAAATTAACTGCTCGTTGATTTTTCTTTTCTGACGAAGACTTTCATGTACATTTGATTACACTTTGTCATACACATTATATTGTCAATGTTTCGGATGTGACACCCGACAGTAAAAGAAAAAATATGTTTTAACTTAAATTTTAGTCACAAGGCTTTAAAGAAAAGGTAAAAAATGGATAATAACCATATTGCCAATTTACCAAATTATACTTTGTATTAAATTGGTACATGTATCAAGCGTAGTGAAAAATTATTTTGTCCAATAAGTATTCACGTTTGGGAGTAAACAAAAACTGTTACCAAGTCTAAAAATTGGTAGAATACATGTAACTTAACTTAAGGCAAATAATGAATAAACATGTATGTTTGTTTATTATTTGTCTCCAATGGCTAGGGTCAGGCTAAGGTACTGTCTCAACGGCTGACTGCCCCTTTTGAGATCTTCTGACTATGACACAGGATGAGTATTGTTCATAAGATACATCTTGTATTCAAGACGAAGGTGTGAAGCTATGTGGTTTGGCTAGATTATATTGTTGTCACAATGGATTATTGTTGGTCAAGTTGTAAACCTCTACCTGTACACTTAATGCAATGCACATGTACATCTACACACCTCCTTTTTTTTTAAACATCATTGCTCGAGGCTAACTGTCAAAATAATTTAAACAAATAGTACAAGATTAATCATTCTTTTCATCTTTCAAATATGAATTTATTTTAAGTTTTAATATTTTTTAAAGTAAATGACTGACTGTCCTATCATACATTAAGGCCCGTATTCTAGAATGTTCCTTTAGCGTTAAGGGAGACTTTAAGTCAACCTTTAGCTAAATTTTATTTCAAAAACCAACCTTTATCTCGGGTCAAAGGACGCCTTTAGGTACCTTCCTTTAGCAAAGGTTGGGTCGTTTCAAGAACCTTCCTTTATTACAGGAAATGCTTTATTTTGCCTTAAGGAGGCCTTTAAACGTAAGGTTGGTCTGGAGTATCTTTTAGTCTTCCTTTAGCAGCAAACGTGCAAGGATCTCTTCTGATACCTCAGCGATGGGTGATTACGTCAACCGACTAGCGCGTTTCTATGACGTCATTAGGGGTATGCCACGTATCAGGACACGTCTTCCTCAGTTTCAAGAGGATGATTTCAGTGATGACGCCTTTTTTAAACGCTTTCGGTTCACCAAGGATGGATTTAACCACCTAATGAACTTCATCGGCGACGATATACCAGAACCTGAGAACAATTGTGGACGCCCCCTGTCACCAAGGACCCAACTGCTGGTTGCACTCCGTTACTATGCGACGGGTTCGTTTCAGATTGTTCACGGAGATTTGCAAGGAGTGTCCCAGCCATCGGCTTCAAGAATCGTCAGAAGTGTTTCAGCAGTGATAGCAAGAAAACGGGCCGAAGTAATTAGTTTTCCAATTGGACAGGACGCTGTTGCAAACAAAAGGAAATTCTACTGCATACAATAACAATGGCAGCGTAATCACCAGAGGTATTACACGGGACTAGAAAACTGACATCGTCCTGTTACAACAGATCATTTAGGAGCATAAAGGGAGCCTTAGAGAAAGTGTCCCTTCTTTAAAGGGAGCCTTTAAAAAATTTGTGGTAAAGGACGACCTTAACATGAGGGAAGTTAAAGTGTGGTTCTTGAATACCATTTGTTAAAGGAGCCTTTAGCAAAGGAACTCCTCAGTAAAGGAAGCCTCTATAAAGGTCTACTTTAGGCCTATTTAAAGGAGGGTTTTAGAATACGGGCCCAAGTTTCTGAATGAATGTATGCCTACCATCAGGTAGCTTGTTTTCAGGAAGTTATAGCGTCCTGCATAAGTTTCCATTACAGACACTGTATCATACAGGGCTTGGGCCACAAGAAAGATTAAGCAAATGAGTACTGTTTAAACGGCTGACTGCCCCTTTTGAGATCTTCTGACCATGGCACAGGATAAGTATTGTTCATAAGATGCATCTTGTATTCAAATAGCTTGTTTTGATGTCAATTTATTTTAAAAAGTATAAAAGTGCAAAAAAAATTTAACTTAAAATAAATTCATGTTTGAAAGATGCAAATAATTATTAATCCTGTAATATTTGTTTAAAATATTTTAGTTATTTGCACAGTTATGGTACTTAAACTGAAAAAATGCATTTATCCAGTAGCCTCGAGCAATACATGCTTTTAAAACGAGGTGTGTAGATGTACATGTACATTGCATTAAGTGTACAGCTAGAGGTTTACAACTTGACCAACAATAATCCATTGTGACAACAATAGAATCTAGACTTAAATTTCAGACATTTGCTAACAAAGAGGGATTAGGAGGTCAGATCTCGTAGCCCAAATGTCTGAAAAGTAGTCTTGACATCGAATTTCAGACATTTAAATGTCTGAAATGTAATCCTTCACCCGAGTCCATTCATAAAATGTCTGAAATTGAAGCCTTTTGTGCAATTTCGGACATTTAATGTCTGAAATTAAATCCCCATTGCGCAATTCAGACATTTTGATACTAACAAAAGGATTTCAGACATTTGCTGTTTCATAGTGTATTAGCCAGAGGCTATACTCAAACTGAGATAAACAACGCAACACACAAAGTGTCACTGGCAAACCGAGCCAAACTGATTCACAAGCTACCAAAAGGTAAAAAAAACAAGGAAGTACCACTGGATTTCTGAACAACCTATAATCCGTTCGTTAACCACAAAGATGTGAAACAAGCAGTAAACAAACACTGGCCACTGATACAACAAAACCAACAACTCTCGGAAATATTCCCAAAACAACCCTTTGTTACATTCAGAAAGGCCTAAAACATTCGGGAGAAACTATTCCGAGCAAATCGCACAAACACAGATCCAAAAGGATCAACTGAGAAGCTCACTCCCATCCCATACGACTCTGGCTGTTTTCTTTTTTCGAAGAACCAGATGAAACACTCAATGTTCTGCTTTCCTTATTAGAGGAACAAATCACAAACAACTCTCTCTCTCACTCAAACAAAATGGACACATTACAACTGTTTGAAAAGAACATCAATATAATGTCTTATCCAAAAATAAGACGGGAGACAATCCGGTTCCTCGGAACCATTACATGCAACTGATGATTGCCAAGTGAGGCATGAAAGTTTAGCTATTGCTACCAAAGGATCTGAAAAAAATATCCTGTCTCTTCTACACGTTTCCCCATTTTGACCAATCGGTCATTATTGGTACCTTCAAACAAAAGGTCTACTATTCCCACTAATGTTATTGTTAAATGGAGAAACATTGGAAATAGTCAGATACGGATCCACTGTATTTCAATTTGTATGATAAATGCATTTTGAAAAACAGAAACAACTCGACATTTAGTGTTTGTTTCATTACAAATACTAGGTGTTCGGGTTGTTTTAGTAAAGGTGAATCTTATCTAACTAACTTTAAATAGGCAAAATTTTAAATATTCATATTTGCGTCATTTGTCATCTATTGTTTAAAATTTGTGATTTTGTTTGTGGGGGACTTTTTGGTTATGGCTTTTGTAAGAGTTTGTGGTACAATTGCGGTACTTTATAAATCCGTCTCCAAACAAACTTACAGAGAGGTATGGAAATACTTTTGAATAGTGTATGATAACGCTGTATTTTGTTTCATTTCAGAAAATGTAATTCATCTCTACATGATGTCCTGTTGAAGCCACACAATCAGCACTGTATACATATTATTTGCCTTTATGTCCACTTAAAGCTACAAAATCATGAAGACATACATGTACATGGTCTCTATATGCAGTATTTAGTATAAATTATCATGCCTTTTAAGTAAGATGGAAACATGGCTAATAATGACACAATTCAATGACTGTAGTCATCTGAATAAAACGCATTAATGTTGATGAAATTGACCTCGATTTTCTTATCAACATAGATTATATATATAATGTCACATTTGTTGTCACTTTGTGAATTTTGATAATGTGCTTAACTGTATTTTTGGGGATCAGTTGTAATCTGTTCAAGGGTTTCATATATATTTCATAAGAGTTATTATCGACTTTTCTTTCAAAAACAATGATAATTGCTTATGATGAGGAATGAAAGAACTGAAACAGTGACCTGTCATGTTTTATAAGCTTATAAAAGTTGGCAAAGCCGAGGCGGTCATCAAGTAATCCAAGTTGAGAGAAAATCAAGAATGGCGTCTCTGAGAGCAGATCGACTTTCATCAACACAATCTTAATTGAATTTATAAAAATGTTGCAATTAATTAACTCTGTTTCTTTTTCTTTTCTTTTTAGGGAAATATCGGGATTTTTAGTGGGGGAACCTGGGGGAGGCACTGGAAATTTGTGGGGGAACGTGCCCCCCAGCCCCCCCCCCCCATGTCTTCGCCGCTGTACATATTTCACAACCCTTATACAAGTCTACCATATGTTTTCTGATTATAGACATATTCCAACAAAATTGTGTCCTTTTAGATTGCATGGGGAAAAAGAATTTTGAGCCAGTTGACGATGTGGACTAAAGCAATAATACACATGGTTTCGATGTCATTGTAATGCGATAAACTCAAAGAAAACTGGCCCTAAATTTTACCTTTAAGTTCCAAAACACAAACCCAAGGGAAGTGAAACTTGTGAAACTTTGGATTTTGCTTCCCAAAGACGTATTTTTCTTGGGGAGAAAAGGGAAGTCTAGGCGACTGCGTTTATTCTTATTTCGTTGGTGGATTGTAATGACATACAAAATGTACAACGGTTGTTTTATGTTGCTGTTTAAAATGTACAACGGTTGTTTTATGTTGCTATTTATCTTTAATTATTGTACTGCATGTAATAACATGGGATTGTTTGAGGCTACGTCTGACAGCAATCGTCAAACAGTCGTAAATGATTTAGTCCCTCCAGATGGTGCCGAAGTATTATCTGGCTCATGGACTAATAATATCCACGCATCTTGGATATTTAACTTAGGTGCTTATACCCAATGGAGTTTGGGGTTATAGTCTGCTTCAGGGTAAATAACAAGAGCGTGTGCTGCAGTATGGAGGCTGGGATTAGACCATACACATTTCTATACCTACGCATTGCAAGTTGAAATATATTTCATTATATTCGGCCTTCTTTTAATTGATTATTACATTAAGGAAATATACTATAATATGCCTATAGGCATAATACAAGCCGACTGCTGGTGTAAACACTTAACGAAACACTAAAATTGGCCTGTCATAAAAAAAATACTGTAAATTTATTAATTTCATATGTTTCGTCGACAGTGTTATTAATATCATTATACGGATGAGATAATACTCGTTACAAGCACAAAAATACCGAACAAAAACCGCTTACAATTGAAACCTCTCATATATTATTTACAAGCCGACTGAACATCAAAGGCCTTGACTTTTATTTCAGAAATGGCCTGTCATCAAAAAGACTCATTACATCATGAAGATTTATTGATGTAATATGTTTTATTGTCATTTTGTGTGAGATAATAACCATTACAAGCGCAACAACCGAACAAAAACCGCTTAAAATTCAATAGTCTGTTCTCAGTAATAGCTGAAACCTCTGATATATTATTTACAAGCCGACTGCGGGTGGAAACACTTAATGAGCCATTTGATGGATTGTGGAAGAGGTTGTGGTGGTTGGGGGAGGGGGAATGTTTCCCCTTGATATCATCATACAAGTTCTTTTGCCACACATTTTCTATGTCAGTTTAATGGTAGTGTATTCTTTTGTGTCGTGTTCCCACCGTTCATTTAACCATGCAACCTAGATTCTCCCTGCCTCCAGTTGGTGTTAGCAACATAATGTGGGTTCGAATCACGGCCGTGACACTTGTGTCCTTGAGCAAGACACTTAATCATAATTGCTTCTCTCCACCCAGGGGTTAAATGGGTACCTGTGAAGGCAGAGTCGGTTTGCTCTATATGCGCTAGAAATGGCAGCAATTGAGCTGTATACTCCCCAGGGAGCTGAGATGGTTTCAGGAATGATTTATGAGCCTTATGAGCCTTATGAGCAGGGATAATAATATAATGCGCCTTGAGCACCACTTAGTTGGTGGATACGTGCGCTATATAAATCCACACATTATTATTATTATTATTATCATTACATTCACTGTAAACTATTGGCGATCTTAAAAATTAAGTTTGATCAGAGTTTTATATAAAGCTTAATGTAAATTGACAGTCAAACATCCTTGAAATCTTCCTTTCTAAAGAGATATCTCTTGTTTGTTGTTATCCATCTAGGATCCATCCTTAACTTGTTCTAGAATAACTATCGAACAAGTGAATAACTCTCAACAAGAATCTGACATACAGAATTCACAGGAAATAAGGTACAACAATTTCAGCAACATTATTTTAAAAGTTTAAGCTTATTATTTCAATCGTGAAAATAAAAAATAGGGGATGAGCCCGGCAAACACAATCTTCGTATTCATTGAACGTGGAATTATTAAATAGGTTGTTATAACTATTCTGACATAAATATTGTGGATAATATTCATATTTGACTGTATCTATTGTTGAAAATAAAAGTATTCCCTTATTGTTAAAAATAAAAGCATCCCCCATATGTTTTTAATATCGCCATGCACTTCATCAAGATTCAAGTAAAGTTTTAGATACAACTATTTTTAATGGTTTAATGATGTACCTAATTTGTGTGCTTTACCTTTTAAAGGTTTAGTGAACCATTGTTTACTTGTATAAACAAATTATGCATCCTTTATTGAAGTTGTTTGCTGAAAGCTATGTTCGCATTTAACCGAAAATGTGGTAGGCCTACCATTCCAATTGGTAATTTTCCTGATGTCCGAATATTACTTATTTTCACACAGGAAATCTGTTCAATATCTTATACAGACGGTGGTTAATAAACCAAAATGATTAATTACAGGATTGGATTAAAGTAACTCCAGTGCCTAAAAACCTTTTGTCAAGGGCGCATTGGAAAACTCTTACCATGAAATTGATTGTCCATAAACGAAAGTAACAATAACAAATCAATTCCTTAAAAAAATCTTCTGCGCATCATTAATTTGATTGCATCAATCGCGAAAAGATGCGAAACATCATATTTCACGATGAGGTAATTGAAGTCATAAATGCCAATAAACGATCTTTTAGAACTCACTCTTAGATTTAGAACAAGCGTTAACCATTCCAAAACTGTGTACAAAAATGACAGCTTGAAATAAAGTACAACGACAGTGAAATTACCGTAAACTGTGTTGAAACGAAGGTATTATATTCTAAATAGATACTGCAGGTGTAACAGTGAATGTGTTTACAAAGGCATATGCACACACTGTATATGCATCTTGTGTACAAATGTGACATAGTTCAAGGTCTTTAAGATGATGCAAAGATTGTGAAAATATCTTCTGTGGTTCATGAGATATGATTTTTTGAAATATTCAACTTCCGGTTTCAAGGAGAGGTCGGATTGGGGTCACGTCTGTGTACGAAAAATCACATAATTAAAGATCTATAACATGGTGCAAAGATTGTGAAAATATCGTTTGTGGTTCATGAGATATGATTTGTTGAAAATATTAAACTTTGATTTAGTGTAATTCTGATGACCTCACTATGACGTCACTACAAGTTCTAACTATGTGTGAAGTTTTAAGGTTCTGTGAACTCTGCAACTATGTTTTTGTCTCTGGATATGTTTCACTGAGAAGAAAAAGTACCAAAAAACAAAAAAAACAAAGGTGTTCGCGCGCTGTCGCTCGTACACCTAAAAAAAACACCGAACAATATCAAGAGGTGTTCGAGCTATAGCTCGAACACCTAAAAAAACGAACAAAGATTGAGTGTCAGTCACTGAATGGGATTGCACCATCATTCTTTACTATTAATGTTGCCCTATTATTTTGGGGGAAAGATCTCATTTATTATAAGTATTTTTTCCAACAATGATTTTAATGTCGAAATATTGGCCTGGGTATATTTTGGGGAAACCACAGAAACCATTATATAGAAAACAGTTTGCTTTGCGGAAGTTTCCTGTTGAAATATTCAGAAGATAAAAACAAGTTGGATAAGTGTACGTATGTATATCCGGCATATAGCTTGTGACTTAAAGTACAATTATGTTTATCACAGCAAGTATACTCTAGATTCGTGGTAATTTGGGGGTGAATAATTTTGTTTTCCAATTTTCTCTAAATTCAGATCATAACGCATTTCTGTTTGCACGTTCTTTTTGAACGCAATCATTTAAAACACTCATATTTCGAGAACAAACACATCTCAGAAGTTTTGCACTGTAAAAACTGATCTGCACCGTTTGCATTTAAATTGTGTAATACACCAATATAAATATTAAAACAAAATCAAGAGATTCCTGTTTGTGAATGTTTTAGCTTCATTCTTTGGGTCACCAATAGTATTCAATTTCGCCATTGTGCGAAATTGATTGCCTGTAAACTAAATTGAAAATAAAACTCAAGTGCATATCCTCATTCAAGCCAATCTGGCGAAATAGAATTACGGATGTGCACCACAAAACTTTCCGTGACGAAATTGAATGTCGTGACGAAATTGAATTCAAACCCTGGTAGCAACCGGATTAGCAAAATTAATTTAATACGAAGGCATGAAAACGAATGTGAACGCTCGATTGGCGAATTTGGCCAAAAAACCTATATAATAATAATAATTACCCACTTACCTTGAAACTGTCGAAATTCTGCTTCAAGAATCACCAAGAGGTAAGATAAGTAAGACTAATTGCGGTGACACCGTGTTAAAATCTCTATTGAGTAGTAATTAGTTCTGAAAAGAACTGGAGGTTGCAACGGTTCGATAGGTATGCTCTGATCGTCCTCAGGAGAATTCCAGACTCTGTGAAATGTTGCTACTTCTTGGAGCTGGATGACCGGCTGGATGAAGTGGTAGGATGTAAGGTGTTTAACCTATTCCGGTTAAGCTGCAGTCACACCTTGCCGGATAGCGTAAACGAACGTCCATGTAACGGACACCACCGTACGAGTAACGGACAAGAACCGGGCAAAACGAAAGCGGAACGCATGAGAAACTGACAAAACGTTCTTCGAACGTATTTGTACAGGACATGTGACAGACAAAACGGGTATAAATATTCCGGTGAATCGAACACTGAACGCACATATCTTCAGGCTCGAGTTGGCTCAACATCTCCACATCACCTCTCTCCAAGATGCCCAAGGTGAAGTCCGGGAATGCTGGGAAGGGCAAGGCCAAGGCACGGAGGAAGGCTGCCAGGTCCTCCTGTCCTCCCTCTGCCAGTGGCGACAGTGGGGTAGAACAGGCCGCCCCAGAGGCAGTTACAGTCCCAGAAGAAGTTGCACCTGCAGAAGTCCGAGAAGCCCATGATGAGCCACAGGAAGAAGCCCTTTCTGAGCCTGAAGAGATCCCTGCAAGGGCAGCCTCTCCCAGTCCCAGTCATTCATCAGTTTCATCATAGTCAACTCACAAGTCAAGTAAATCAAAGTCAAAGAAGAAGGCCAAGAAGTCTTGCCGCCTCCAAGATGAGCAGGAAGAAAGCCAAGTCCTGGAATGGGTTGAGGAGCATCCCTGCCTTTGGAATTCGAAGAACAAGGACTTCAAAAACAAGGCCAAGAAGGACCGCCTCTGGGAGGACAAGGCTAATGAGCTGGGCTATGATGGTAAGTTTTAAAAA
>CM055823.1:22149779-22171762 GCA_029582265.1 Zoroaster sp. YZ-2022
ATTCATCTCAGAGACGCCATTCTTGATTTTCTCTCAACTTGGATTACTTGATGACCGCCTTGGCTTTGCCAACTTTTATGAGCTCATAAAACATGACAGGTCACTGTTTCAGTTCTTTCATTCCTCATCATAAGCAATTATCATTGTTTTTGAAAGAAAAGTCGATAACAACTCTTATGAAATACATATGAAACCCTTGAACAGATTACAACTGATCCCCAAAAATACAGTTAAGCACATCAAAATTCACAAAGTGACAACAAATGTGACATTATATATATAATCTATGTTGATAAGAAAATCGAGGTCAATTTCATCAACATTTCAGTTTTAATACGTTTTATTCAGATGACTGCTGTCCTTTCTTGTACGTTAGTCCACCTAAACTAGTCACTGAAATGTGTCATTATTAGCCATCTTACACTGCTCAAAATAAAATAGGACTCAAAAGTATTTCTTAGTCCATTTTGTCCATGTGAGAACACAACAGCATTTTTTGGTGATAGTAAAGTACTAAAGGTTACTCTGCAACATGTTAAACACTTTTCACGTTTTGTGCATATCTAATGACGGTTTAAACTGGCAGATCATGTGATAAGGCATGAAAATGCAGATAACAGGTTGACGTACGCAATATCAAACTTGGCAAATATGCTTTAGTTCTTCATGTGTAACTCACCAATTGACTTCAGCACCCCGGACTCGCACACATTCTGCACAACGCTTCCTCATGGACAGTACGGTGTTCCGGATCACAGCTTGGTCGAGGTTGTTCCACTCATCCTGTAGAGCTGCTGTCAGGTTGGCAAAGTTCCTTACAGGAGGTTTGTGACTTCTGACTATGTAACTGAGAATTGCCCAAATGTTCTCAATAGACCTTTATAATCCTATTGATAACATTTGAGGAATTCTCAGTAACATCCTACTGAAGTCAATTGTGGAGTTACACATGAAGAAATAAAGCTGATTAGCCAAGTTTGACATTGAGTACATCAACCTGTTATCTGCATTTTCATGCCATATCACATGATATGCCAGTTTAAAATGTCATTAGACATGCACAACACGTGAAAAGTGTTTAAAATGTTGCAGAGTAACCTTTAGTACTTTACTTCCACCAAAAACTGCTTTTGTGTCCTCACATGGACAAAATGGACCAAGAAATACTTTTGAGTCCTATTTTATTTTGAGCAGTGTACTTAAAAGGCATGATAATTTATACTAAATACTGCATATAGAGACTATGTACATTCATGTCTTGATGATTTTTTAGCTTTAAGTGGACATATTAAAAATATGTATACAGTGCTGATTGTGTTTGGCTTCAATAGGACATAATGTAGAGATGAATTAAATTTTCTGAAAGGAAACAAAATACAGCGTTATCATACACTATTCAAAATCATACACTATTGTACCGCAAACTCTTACAAAAGCCATAACCAAAAAGTCCCCCATAAACAAAATCACAAATTTTAAACAATAGATGACAAATGACGCAAATATGATTATTTTTAAATTTATCCTATTTAAAGTTAGTTAGATAAGATTCACCTTTACTAAAACAACCCGAACACCTAGTGTTTGTAATCAAACAAACACTAAATTTCTAGTTGTTTTTGTTTTTCAATATGCATTTATCATACAAATTGGAATACGTATCTGACTATTTCTAATGTTTGTCCATTTGACAATAACATTTGTGGGAATAGTAGACCTTTTGTTTGAAGGTACCAATAATGACCGATTGGTCAAAATGGGGAAACGTGTAGAAGAGACAGGATATTTTTGCAGATCCTTTGGTAGCAATAGCTAAGCTTTCATGCCTCACTTGGCAATCATCAGTTGCATGTAATGGTTCAGAGGAACCGGATTGTCTCCCGTCTTATTTTCGGATAAGACATTATATTGATGTTCTTTTCAAACAGTTGTAATGTGTCCGTTTTGTTTGAGGACGGAGTTCGTTGTTTTTATGTGATTTGTTCCTCTAATAAGGAAAGCAGAACATTGAGTGTTTTGTCTGGTTCTTCGAAAAAAGAAAAAAAAACAGACTCGTATGGGGTGGGAGTGAGTTTCTCAGTTGATCCTTTTGGATCTGTGTTTGTGAGATTTGCTCGTATTAGTTTCTCCCGAATGTTTTAGGCCTTTCTAAATGTAACAAAGGGTTATTTTGGGAATGTTTCCGAGAGTTGTTGGTTTTGTTGTGTCAGCGGCCAGTGTTTGTTTACTGCTTGTTTCACATTTTTGTGGTTAACGAACGGATTATATAGGTTGTTGAGAAAACCAGTGGTGCTTCCTTGTTTTGTTTACCTTTTGGTAGCTTGTGAATCAGTTTGGCTCGGTTTGCCAGTGACACTTTGTGTGTTGCGTTGTTTATCTCAGTTTGAGTATAGCCTCTGGCTAATAATTTTTGTAAGAAAATCTTGACTTTTTCTACGAAATCTTCCTCATTGTTGGTATTTCTCGCATATTCGGAGTTTCTCCGTAGATAAATGCTTTGAATACATGGGGTGGGTGTGATGAGGTTTTATGTAGAAACTGATGTTTCTGTCGGTTTGGTGTACACTTATGTGCCAAGTATGCCAGTTTCACGGAAGCGTTTTCAACTGGTTAAGTCAAGATAATTGATTGAGGTTTTTGAGGCCTCGAAAGTGAATTTGAGATTTGGTTGCAATTGATTCATAGTGTTTATGAGATTCTTGTCATGTTCTTTTTCTGAGTTCTCAGACGAATATGAGCAAGTTCAATTGTTGTGGCTTCCAACTGGTTTTCGAGCGTTGCACTCTGTGTGGTTTTTGGATGCCAAGTGGATGGTGGTTTGAGAGGGTGGGTTTTGGAAGTTTTGTTACGCATTAGGTATGCAATCCTCATTCTTCTATGAAAGATGTTAAAGTCACTCAAACGATAAAAACGGGTTGGTTTAGCAGGGGTTGGAACGAAATTTTAACCTTTACCCAGAGCAAATTTTTCAATTTGAAATAGTTTTGCTTTGGATAGGTTTGTGACGAATTGTTCACTTTGTTCTGCTAGTGTAGTCAGTAGACTAATTTGGTAATGTTTGATTTTATATGAGCGTTCAAGTGAAAATCGATTCAATTTTCGTTTTGATTGTGAACGTTTCGCTACTTTCGTGAATTTTCGGTTTGCTATAGTCGGGAGATAGTTTTGTACTAAATAATATATACTTTTTATATTTGTATTATATTAATTAGATAATAAGGTAGACAGGTGGCATGAAATTTCTCTTTTGAGAAGTTGTGGTGGTCCTGAAAAGGACCGGTGGAAATTGAAGTATTTTGAAAGAGCTGTTTAGACTTACTCTTGGTCGCTTCTTTCCCCGTGTTGGAGGTGGCTTGGGTCTTGTGAAGAACTCGTACAGGCTACGGTATGTGTTGTTTGCAAATCTCTCTTGTCTTTAAAGTGGTCTGTCAGTTCCTTCTGTGCCGACTTGGTTGCCCTCAACAGCTGTTGTTCGACCTCTTGTGCTTGGTGGTTGTATTCCTCCAATGTGTGTTTAGTGAAGGCAATCGTGGCCCTTTTGCTGAGTATGTCCCAATTGTCCTGGAAGGACGTTCAGAAGATCAACCCACGGTGTGGATGAGGGGGCCACGATGTGTCAGGTAAAAATTTCGACATTAAAATAATTGTTGGAAAAAGTACTTATAATAAATGAAAGTTACAGTCTAATAAAGAAAGACATTCGACACTTTTAGACCTCCAAATTGTTTAAAAAAAATTAAACTGTTGCCCCACCGAGACTTCAATTACCAAAAAAAAAAAAAAATAGAGGTAGTTTGTAAAAAAAAAAAACTCAAGGTGTTTGGTTGTTCATCATGTTATGGCGTCATCACCTAAAGTTGTTTAAAAATACATTAATTTAGCCTATTGTAAAATTCAACAAAAAAAACAAGAGTTACTTCAGGAGATATGTGTTTTTATAATATATAATTAAAATAACATAACGTGCTGAATACATTAACTTCCGGTTCAGTCATCCCATATAATTTTACATTCCTCCAACCGTAAGTTCCGGTTCAATCATGTGACGTCATTCATACTTCATAAAATATTTCCTCATAATATGGGTGTCAACTGTGGCAAATTTGGTAAAATTCTGTCTTATGTTTTCTCGAGGTAGCAAAAAGTTACTTTTTAAACCTGCCGCTAGAGGTGCGTTGTTAAGAGCGATGACGTCACCAAATATATTTTTGAAAAGAGCAGATCCCATTTAACATATAAACCCAAAATGCTTTTTTCGAATACGCTTTCAGATTTACGTCAATTTATAAAGAGCTTGTTAAATTTGAACTTCCAGTTTGGACCGGAAGTAAGGGTCAGTAGGGTCATGTCTGTGAAAATATTTTCTATGGTTCATGAGATATGATTTTTTGAAATATTCAACTTCCAGTTTCAACCGGACGGAGAGTTCACATTGGGGCCACGTCTGTGTATGAAAAATCACATAATTCAAGTTCTTTCAGATAATGCAAAGATTGTGAAAATATATTTTGTGGTTCATGAGATATGATTTTTTTAAATACTAAACTTTGATTTAGTGTAATTCGATATCAATGACCTCATCATGACGTCACAACTTTACATGAAACTACCTGTTAAGGTCAAACTATATGTTAAGTTTTAATGTTCTGTGAACTCTGCAACTATGTTTTTGTCTCTGGACAAGTCTTATTGAGAAGAAGAAGAAGAAGAAGAAGAAGAAGAAACTAGAGGTATTGAGTTTGTTAAAAACAAACTCAGGGTGTTCGAGTGTGCATCATATGTGATGACGTCATCACCTAAAGTTGTTTAAAAACAAGATTTACTTCAGGAGATATGAGTTTTCATAATATATAATTAAAATAACATATAATGTGCTATCATCCCATATAATTTCAAATTCTTCCAACTGTAAGTTCTGGTTCAATCATGTGACGTCATTCATACTTCACAAAATTTTTCCTCATAATATGGGTGTCAATTGTGCCAAATTTGGTAAAATTCTGTCTGATATTTTCTCGAGGTAGCAAAAAGTTACTTTTTAAACCTGCGGCGAGGCGCGATGTTAAGAGCGATGACGTCACCAAATATATTTTTGAAAAGAGCAGATCCCACTTAACATATAAACCCAAAATGCTTTTTTCGAATACGCTTTCAGATTTACGTCAATTTATAAAGAGCTTGTTAAATTTGAACTTCCAGTTTGGACCGGAAGTAAGGGTCAATAGGGTCATGTCTGTGTATCAAATGTCGCGTATTCCTTGTTCTGTATGATTATGAAGGAATCAAGAAATTATCTATTGTG
Organism: Zoroaster sp. YZ-2022; assembly: GCA_029582265.1. NCBI lineage: Eukaryota > Metazoa > Echinodermata > Asteroidea > Forcipulatida > Zoroasteridae > Zoroaster > Zoroaster sp. YZ-2022. Next base: position 22,155,082 of record CM055823.1, read on the forward strand.
GTTCACGAGATATGAAATATATTGTTTTAATTATAATTAATTACGTAATAATTCATTAGATGATCTCAACATGACGTCACAACGTTACCTGGAACTATTTGTTACGGTCTAACTATGTGTTAAGTGTTAAGGTTCTTGGAACTCCGCAACTATGTTTTGGCTGTAAATACATTTTACAGAATAGTGATTCTGAATAGTTGTTCACTGAAACTTCCGGTTTCGACTGGAAGGAAGGTCAGATTAGGGTCATGTTTGTGTACGAAATGTCACATAATTCAAGGTCTTTACGATGATGCAAAGATTGTGAAAATATCTTCTATGGTTCATGAGATATGATTTTTTGAAATATTCAACTTCCAGTTTCAACCGGACGGAGAGTTCACATTGGGGCCACGTCTGTGTATGAAAAATCACAAAATTCAAGTTCTTTCAGATAATGCAAAGATTGTGAAAATATCTTATGTGGTTCATGAGATATGATTTTTTTAAATACTAAACTTTGATTTAGTGTAATTCGATATCAATGACCTCATCATGACGTCACAACTTTACCTGAAACTACCTGTTAAGGTCAAACTATATGTTAAGTTTTATGTTCTGTGAACTCTGCAACTATGTTTTTGTCTCTGGACAAGTCTTATTGAGAAGAAGAAGAAGAAGAAGAAACTAGAGGTATTGAGTTTGTTAAAAACAAACTCAGGGTGTTCGAGTGTGCATCATATGTGATGACGTCATCACCTAAAGTTGTTTAAAAACAAGATTTACTTCAGGAGATATGAGTTTTCATAATATATAATTAAAATAACATATAATGTGCTATCATCCCATACAATTTTAAATTCTTCCAACCGTAAGTTCTGGTTCAATCATGTGACGTCATTCATACTTCACAAAATTTTTCCTCATAATATGTGTGTCAATTGTGCCAAATTTTGTAAAATTCTGTCTAATATTTTCTTGAGATAGCAAAAAGTCCCTTTTTTAAATCTGCCGCTAGAGGGCGCTGTTAAGAGCGATGACGTCACCAAATATATTTTTGAAAAGAGCAGATCCTACTTAACATATATACCCAAAATGTTATTTCGAATACCACTCAGATTTGCGTCAATTTATAAAGAAAGTGAACTTCCAGTTTGGACCGGAAGTAAGGGTCAATAGGGTCATGTCTTTGTATCAAATGTTGAGTCCTCCTTCTCTATGATTGAACAATGAGTGAGCGCCTAACAAGCAGCCACTCAAATAAGTGTTTTGTAGCTACAAGTGTGTCTTCATTTTTATACTAGTGGATTTCACATCACACCTGGAATCTACTGGACGTTTTATGTGAGCATTGGTACATTTGTCTTCTTATAAGTGAAAAACTGTTGTATTTTTGTCTGTCTCTGCTGTAAGATTTTTACTGTGTAGTTGTACACATCTTGTATCTTCATTTTTTGTGCAGTCAACCCTGACTTAGATTATAACCTGTAGCTTGACCACAAGCCTTTTGTTTGGATCAACAACTTTGTGATCAGACAATGGAGGTCTACATCCTGTTTATCTTACTCTTGCTATCTGGACCACTGTGTCTCAATGACTCATCTTTAGGAAATCACTACAGCATGCAACCTACAGCTTGTATGCAACATAAAAAACAACAAATCCGCCATCTTAAATTGTTGAGTTGTCCTATATCATATTATGATAATTCATCTGCCACCTTTCACCTGGAATTCTTAATTTCTGGTAACATAAACCCAAACCATGGACCTGAAACACTGATCAACACACCCAGCAACGCCACTCAGCTCCATAAAATTTCCTACAGCCGCAATGAACTACTGAATATTCGCAATGCTCCATGTACTGATGCAACTTTATCTTATTCAGCATTGAGTCAATTAAACTGTCTTGGAATACTTGCCAATCAACTCCAAACATACCACCGGACACACAGAGGTAAAAAAGCTGGTCGCCGTAGAATGGACAAACTTACACAACTAGCACTCCGGCCTGACCAACCCCCAACTTAACCACATCAACAAGCGACATTGGCATAACTTCAACTCCAAATCTTCATGATGAGTCTAAACTTCAGCTCTGTGTCTCAATCCATATGTAACAAATCGGATGAATTCCTTGTCTTTGTACTTCAAAATAATTTGGATCTTGTTGCCATATCCGAGACATGGTTTAAACCTGATGATTACTTGCTACCCCGCGAGTGCACTCCTTCTGGCTACTCTCTCCATCATATCCCCAGACCAAAAAAGACCGGTGGAGGGGTTGCACTTCTCTTTAGGTCCAGTTTATCTGTCAGTATGAAAAATGTTAACATTGACTACCTAACATTTGAATCTCTGCATCCTGAGGTAACATGCAACTCTAGATCTGTTCGCCTTGTTAATATATCGACCAGAAAGGGACGTTGATGGTAAACATGTAAATTTCTCCAGTTTTCTGCAGGAATTTGAGAAATTAATTGTGGATTATCTCTTGCACCCATCTGACATTATTTTAAACGGCGATTTTAACATTCATATGGACATCACTTCAAACAATTATGCAAATCAGTTTAAAGATCTGCTCTCTGCTCGTGGACTTATCCAGCACATCACAGCACCCACTCATCGATATGGTCACTGTCTTGACCTCATGATAACGCGTAAAAATACTTCACCTCTCATCTCAAATATAACTATCCATCCCAGCTTATCTGATCATTATGCAATCATGGCAGATACGAACCTTAAAAAACCTCTCATACCTACCATTTCTGTAACTACTCGCCACTGGAAAAATGTAAATATCCAAGATTTATGTCATGATATTGAATCTCAACTGGAAAATGCAAACCTTGAAGATGGTGAGCTGGATTCTTGTGTCAATCTATTTGAATCTACTGTCCGTAACATCTTGGACGATCATGCTCCGCAAAAACTCGAACTGTTAAACTACAATCTGAATCCCTCTGGTTCAATGATGACATTCGTGCTGCAAGGAAAATCCGCCGTCAACTTGAGCGAAAGTGGCTTGACAATGGGAAACTTGGAGTACATCGGCAAGAATACTGTAACCAACGTGATAATAATAATAATAATAATAATAATGTGTGGACTTATATAGCGCACGTATCCACCAACTGAGTGGTGCTCAAGGCGCATTATATTATTACCCCTGCTCATAAGGCTCATAAATCATTTCTGAAACCATCTCAGCTCCCTGGGGAGTATACAGCTCAATTGCTGCCATTACAGCGCATATAGGGCAATCAACCAACTCTGCCCTTGGGTGGAGAAAAGCAATTATGGTTAAGTGTCTTGCTCAAGGACACAAGTGTCACGGCCGGGATTCGAACCCACATTCTGCTGCTAACACCAGAACTTGAGTCCGGTAAGCTAGACCGCTCGGCCACTAGGCAAAAATAACTCACTACTAATCTGTTGTGGAAGAGAGCTTTGGTGATCAGAAAAAAACTCGTCAACATTGTTGAAAAGCTGCTTCATAAACCCAAAACTCCAGTGCTTCCATCTACACACTCTGATCAGGACCTCGCAAATGCATTTTCAAACTTTTTTGTCACAAAAATTGAGAATATCCGTCGTTCTTTTCCCCAGTACTTGCCATTCTATCACAAACACCGCCACGCAAGGATCCACATTTATGTGGACTGTCTACGTTTGAGCCTACTAGTATTACGGAGTTCAAGAAACTCATCATGACATTGCCATCAAAATCATGTGAACTTGATCCAGTACCAACTTCGTTAATAAAACAAAATATTGATGTGTTTGCTAAGTATATCACAATTATTGTAAACAGATCTCTTTCTTCCGGTTGTTTCCCTGATAGCCAGAAGGTTGCTCATGTTAAACCACTCCTGAAGAAACCCAATTTGGACAAGGAAGTTTTCAAGAATTACCGACCGGTAGCGAATTTAAAGTTCCTTGGAAAAACAATCGAGCGAGTTGTTTCATCACTGATCTCTGACCATGTTCGTGCTAATAACCTGTCGGACACATTTCAGTCAGCCTACAAACCATTTCATGGAACGGAAACTGCCCTTCTCCGCGTCAACAATGACATTTTATCTGCCATTTTTAAATGGAAACAGCGCAATAGAAATTTTTTAATTTATTATTATTCTTATTATTCTTATTATTATTCTTATTATTCTTATTATTCTTATTATTCTTATTCTTATTCTTATTCTTATTCTTATTATTCTTATTATTATTATTATTATTATTATTATTATTATTATTATTATTATTATTATTATTATTATTATTATTATTATTATTATTATTATTATTATTATTATTATTATTATTATTATTATTATTATTATTATTATTATTATTATTATTATTATTATTATTATTATTATTATTATTATTATTATTATTATTCTTATTCTTATTATTATTATTATTATTATTATTATTATTATTATTATTATTATTATTATTATTATTATTATTATTATTATTATTATTATTATTATTATTATTATTATTATGAAGGAATCAAGGTGTTATCTGTTGTGGTTCACGAGATATAAAATATATTGTTTTAATTACGTAATAATTCATTAGATGACCTCACCATGACGTCACACCGTTACCTGAAACTATATGTTAAGGTCTAATTATTTGTTCAGTTTTAAAGTTCTTTGAACTCCGCAACTACGTTTTGGCTGTACAAATACATTTACAGAATAGTGATTCAGAATATTTCTTCACTTAAACTTAAACCGGTAGGAGAGGTCAGATTGAGGTCACGTCTGTGAACGAAATGACACATAATTCAAGATCTTTCAAATGATGCAAAGATTGTGAAAATATATTTTGTGGTTCATGAGATGATTTTTGAAATATTAAACTTGTAATTTAGTGTAATTCGATATCTGATGACCTTACCTTGACGTCACAACTTAGTATACAACTACATGTTAAGGTCTAACTATGTGTTAAGTTTTAATGTTCTGTACCACAATAATGCTTTAAATGTTTAGGCCTTGATCTTTTTAATTAATTAATTTATTTATTTTTGCTGTTTTAGATATCAAATACTAAAAATATAATGAAACATATTATTTGGTTATTACATAAATTAAAATGAAAAAAAAAGACCATTATTTTAGAAATTTGCTAACCAGCTAACCAAAACCAATATTTAAAAATAAACACCCAACAATTTTGGAAAAATTTACCAACCATTTTGTTCTAGACTCTTTTTTTGCCACATTGTTTATTAACAATCATTGTGGGAAATTTATTGATACTTTTCGATGAAAAATTATACACATTATTCCATTTAAACAATTTAATTTAATTAAGTTGATAAAATAATAAAAAAAGAAAGAAATAAAACACGTAAGTTAAAAAGAAGATCTAGATCTCTTGCCTCAAAATCAAAATTATTTAAATTAACTCCAGTGCCTGAAAACCTTTTGTCAAGGGCGCATTGGAAAACTCTTACCATGAAATTGATTGCCCATAAACGAAAGCAAAAATAACAAATAAATTCTTTAAAAAATCCTCTGCGCATCGATGACTGTTAATTTGACTGCGTAAATCGCAAAAAGATGCGAAACATCATATTTCACGATGAGATAATTGAAGTCATGAATGCCAAAAACGATCTGTTAGAATTCACTCTTAGATTTAGAACAAACTATGTACAAAAATGACAGATCGAAATAAAGGGCAACGAAAGAAAAATTACCGTAAACTGTGGATACGAAGGTGCCATTATATTATAATTGTGTTCAAAATGATATGGCATAAGTCTAGGTACCAGAGCAACTGCCACATGATATTGTTATACACTGGCATGTGTTATTTTATACGGATGAAAGTGCTATAAGCCTTATCGCAATTGTGCGCGCAGTGAATTATGGGAAATGGGTTTGGACGTATTTTTACATTTTATAGCAAAATTATGGAGAAAAATGTTAAGAAATCAGTTAAATTATAAACAGAAAAATTAACAAAAAATTAGATTTTCCCCAAAAACTACGAAAATGGAAGAATTCTCAGCTGATTTCAGATCCCTGAGTGCAACATCCATATTTTAGTCTTTTAAGGATTTTTTCTTCTAAAAAGGGGGTAAACTGCAGAAAATTTCATCGTTTAAAAAAAAAAATTAAGCATTATGATCAAAACGTGGACAAACCCACATTAGATTATAAATTGGGGGTGTCGGTAGATCGTAAAATTAAAAACATTTAAAAAAAATAATAAATAAAAACAATAAACAAAATTAAAAAATATTTAAAAAATTAATAAATAAATAAAAAGTGCTAAAAAGGCAAGTGGCACAAGGCACTGTTTCTCTTTTTTATCATCCTTTAATTTATATGCAATATATATTTTTTTGTTGATGGGGATAATATTTCTAAAAGAAAATATGTTCCGAAAACCGAACTAAAGAGTTTCTTTGCCGTTAGTAGTGATATTAAGAACACACTGTCGTAAAGATTGCCTCTATTACACTGTATGCGACAACCCCATAGCAGTGGGGTTTGTAAAGAAAAAGTTAAGCAAGTTAATCACCCTTCAATTCGCACCTTCACCAAGGTTTGTTTATGCCACAGGGAAGGCGAATTAGTTTGAATCTCGCTCGGTAGCCAACACAGCGTGAGGTCACTGTAATCATGCTGTAATCCAATGCATGTGTGTGTGTGAGTGTGTGTGTGTGTGGATTTTGTATACGAGTGTGCAGTGTAAGGGGTTACAGAGTCATATGCATGTTCAGATGAAAAACAGTGAATCCATCCCGCGACCCCATGAAAGGTTTCGGCTCTTACTGAGAATTGAATTTTAATGGTAATGGTGTACTGGTAACGATTATTATCTCATACATATTATGATGATTATAAACTGTCCCGCTTGACCCCATCCCCTTCCCGATCCGCCAATGGTTTGAGACGCAATTGCAATCGCGTGTTGAATTTGGATTTCAATAACATTCATTTACTGAATTTCAATAACATTCAATTACTGAATTAAAAGCCAAGGCCTTTGGACTTGAACTGGCTCATTAAGTGGAAACACCCGCAGTCAGCTTGTAAATAATATATGCTGAGAACAGACTATTTTTGTTCAGTTTTTGTTCGGTAATGTTGTGCTTGTAACGGTAATTATCTCAAACAAAATGACAATAAAACTACCGAATATTATATAAATCATTTGTCAACGAGAGATATGAAATCAATAAATTTGAGTCTTTTTGATGACAAGCCAATTAGTGTTTCATTCCGTTTTTTTCCGCCCGCTGTCGGCTCGTATTATATGAGAGGTTTCAGCTCTTACTGAGAGAACAGACTATTGAATTTTAGGCGGTTTTTGTTCGGTATTGTTATTATTTTGTTATTATCTCACACAAAATTACAATAACACTACCGAATATTAATATAAATCATTTGTTAACGAGAGATATGAAATCAATAAATATTTAACAGTCCAAACAGTACATGCACCTTTTATAAGCAGGGGTGGATCCAGGGTAGCTGAAATGAAATTGAGACATGGTACAGCAAAAAGGGGTGAAACTGGCTAAAAGGTGTCCACGTATATAAAGTATAGGGTAAATTGATTGCAAGGTGATGAATGGACACTTGTCCTCTTTGCCTGCCTCCTTTACCCGCTAATTTTTTCCCTTCCCCCCACATCTGCCAATGATCCTTATAATATAGTATTAATTTTCATGAATCCCACAAGCAAATGCTTTTGTGACTTTACGTGGTGTCTGATGAAGGGGTTTACCGGTAAGGTTTAAAAGTGGCAGCGATTTCTAGAGACGACGAGAGGGATGGTATAAGCAGGACCCCTACCTAACCTAGTACCCCTACACGACACTGGAACTCTCCCGAACCCCCAGAACCTCTAGATGCCCAGACTGACATTCCCAATTGAAATATGTAGGATTTTTAATTTGTTGGTTGTTGGTTGTTGGTTGTTGGTTGTGGGTTGTGGGTGGTGGGTGGTGGGTGGTGGTTGTTGAGTGTATACAGGTAGGTGGGGGATGTTTGAGTAGGATTGTCATCCATGGCATGGACTTCTTAGCGAGTTCAATCTCCTGGGGTCTGTTTTAATAATTAAATCAGTAAATATGTTGTTAGTTTAAAGATAAGTTTAATTCAATTCTATTGTATTTGTCATGACCAGCATAAATATCGTCCTCGAGTGGCCAAAAAAGTACATTGCAAATCATGTTCATGACGAGCAAAGTTATTCAGAAATCAGCTGAGAAATCCTCCGTTTGCGTGGTTTCTGGGAATAAAAAAATGATTCATTTCTGAATTATACAAATGTTCTGTATGTGATTTAACTAATTCTTAATAATTTTCTCCATAATTTTGTTATAATAAGTAAAAAACGTTAATGTTCTGACCGACCACCTTTCTCCTCTATTGACTTTGTGCACAAACGTGTGCGTTTGTTTACATTTTTTTCCCAAAACCCAACGCCCACTGATCGAGGCACTGAATAATTTTTATATTATTCTACTTCCTTGAAATATCACTCTTGCCATTTAACAAAACCCACTCCTCCGTGTTTGATGTAGCAAATTGTCTTTTACCATGGTCAAAGTAATTTGTAATTTCCATTAGTATCATACATATGCTTTTACCACTAGACCACTGCACTTGGTAACCTACTTTTTTCCATATTAGGGGCGTGGCTACGCCCGTTTTTGCATCCCTTACACCCACACATGTGTTTACCACATGTTGAGTGATGACTGTTAGAATTCACTCTTAGATTTTGAACAAGCGTTAACAATTCCAAAACTATGTACAAAAATGACAGCTCGAAAAAAAGGACAAAAATTACCATAAACTGTGGACACGAAGGTGCCGGCAACGACAAAACGTAATGTATTATATTCTTATTAGAATGTATTAGATTAGTTGTATGTCGGAGATACTGCAGTTTACAGTGAACTGTATACATGTATGCCTCGTGTCTGTGTGTGAGAGAACATCAAGGCCGTTCACACGCAAAATAGGCTGTGCATAAATGGTACTTCTGAATAGTTGTTCACTTAAACTTCCGTTTTCGAAAAATCACATAATTCAAGATCTATAACATGGTGCAAAGATTGTGAAAATATCTTTTGTGGTTCATGAGATATAATTTTTTGAAAATATTAAAATTTGATTTAGTGTAATTCGATATCTGATGACCTCACTATGACGTCACAACTTAGGATACAATTACATGTTAAGGTCTAACTATGTGTTAAGTTTTAAGGTTCTGTGAACTTTGCAACTATGTTTTTGTCTCTGGATATGTTTCACTGAGAAGAAGAAAACGTTTTTAAAAAACCGAACAATATCAAGAGGTGTTCGTGCTATAGCTCGAACACCTAAAAAGCAAAAAACACCTAAACACCTAAAACAAAAACGAACAATATCAAGAGGTGTTTGGGCACCAACCCAAACACCTAAAACTCTGAGAGATTATCAAACTTATATGGGTGCACCCAGAGAAATAGTCGGGTTCTTTTGGGCACATGATGGTGTGGAGGTGATTTTTGTTCAGAAGTACAAAAGAAACCCTTATGTTTGATTTTCTTAAAGGTAGGGGGCGCAGACCTCTAGCCAGTAGGGGCACGTTCCCGCAGGCACTCGAGGCCGTAGTAAAACAAACATTGGAACTACTAGGGAAAGCATAATTTATTGTCATCATCATTTTCATGCTCATATAAAGAACACATCCCATAGTTTATGACATTCAATAACCCATTTAAAAGTCTTTAATGTCAATAACAAGAAATATGGCACTTTAGTTAATGAATTTCTGTTCAAATGCGCAATATAATCAAGACTGCAAACGACTTCTTTGCTAAGTGGCTCTCAGAAAGAAAGAATAGCACTGAGTACAGTGCTATACACACGTATAGCCTACCACATTTTCGGTTAAATGCGAACACAGCTTTCAGCAAACAACTTCAATAAAGGATGCATAATTTGTTTATACAAGTAGAAAATGGTTCACTAAACCTTTAAAAGGTAAAGCACACAAATTAGGTACATCATTTATTAAACAATTAAAAATAGTTGTATCTAAAACTTTACTTAAATCTTGATGAAGTGCATGACAATATTAAACAATATGCATGGGGGATGCTTTTATTTTTAACAATAAGGGAATACTTTTATTTTCAACAATAGAGACAGTTAAATATGAATATTATCCACAATATTTATGTCAGAATAGTTATAACAATCTATTTAATAATTTTACGTTCAATGAATACGAAGATTATGTTTGCCAGGCTCATCCCCCATTTTTTATTTTCACGATTGAAATAATAAGCTTCAACTTTTAAAATAATGTTGCTGAAATTGCCGTACCTTACTTCCTTTGAATTCTGTATGTCAGATTCTTGTTGAGAGTTATTCACTTGTACGATAGTTATTCTAGAACAAGTTAAGGATGGATCCTAGATGTATAACAACAAACAAGAGATATCTCTTCAGAAAGGAAGATTTCAAGGATGTTTGGCTGTCAATTTACATTAAGCTTTATATAAAACTCTGATCAAACTTAATTTTTTAAAGATTGCCAGTAGTTTACAGTTAATGTAATGATGCATTAACTGGAGGCAGGGAGAATCTAGACTGCATGGTAAATGAACGGTGGGAACACGACACAAAAGAATACACTACCATTAAACTGACATAGAAAATGTGTGTCAAAAGAACTTTCCCCTTCCCCTACCCCCTCCCCCAACAACCACAACCCCGTCCACAATCCATCAAATTGCTTCATTAAGTGTTTCCACCCGCAGTCGGCTTGTAAATAATATATCAGAGGTTTCAGCTTTTACTGAGAACAGACTATTACATTTTAAGCGGTTTTTGTTCGGTATTGTTGTGCTTGTAATGGTTATTATCTCACACAAAATGACAATAAAACATACTACATCAATAAATATTTATGATGTAATGTGTCTTTTTGATAACAGGCCATTTCAGAGTTTCATTACTGATATAAAAGTCAAGGCATTTGATGTTTCCGCCTGTAGTCGGCTTGTAAATAATATATGAGAGGTTTCAATTTTAAGCAGTTTTTGTTCGGTATTGCTGTGCTTGTAACGATTATCTCATTCGTATCATGATAATATTAATAACACTGTCGACGAAACATATGAAATTCATAAATTTACAGTATTTTTTATGACAGGCCAATTTTAGTGTTTCATTAAGTGTTTACACCAGCAGTCGGCTTGTATTATGCCTATAGGAATATTATAGTATATTTCCTTCATGTAATAATCAATTTATTAAAAGAAGGCCGAATATAACGAAATATATTTCAACTTGCAATGCGTAGGTATATAAATGTGTTTGGTCTAATCCCAGCCTCCATACTGCAGCACACGCTCTTGTTATTTACCCTGTAGCAGACTATAACCCCAAACTCCATTGGATATAAGCACCTAAGTTAAACATCCAAGATGTGTGGATATTATTAGTCCATGAGCCAGTTAATACTTCGGCACCATCTGGAGGGACTAAATCATTTATGTTTTCTTGTTACGGAAAAATATGAAAATTCAAAACAAATATGATACACTTAGTAAAATGGTAGCTTAGTACTTGCTTTTAAGCAAATTTTGGGGTAAAATGTTGTTGAAATGCTAAGCCTTGTCAAATAAAACACTATTACGACTGTTTGACGATTGCTTTCAGACGTAGCCTCAAAAAATCCCATGTTATTACATGCAGTGCGGTTTAGTGCATCGGATTTGTGTTCTGATGGCTGAGTCGTCAGAATGTGGGTTCGAATCCCAGCCGTGACCGTGGTGCTTGTGTCCTTGAGCAAGACACTTTACCATAATTGCTTCTCTCCACCCAGGGGTTAATTGGGTACCTGTGAGGGCAGAGTTGGTTGATTAGCCCTATATGCGCTGTAATGGCAGCAATTGAGCTGTATACTCCCCAGGGAGCTGAGATGGTTTCAGGAATGATTTATGAGCCTTATGAGCCTTATGAGCCTTATGAGCAGGGGTAATCATATAATGCGCCTTGAGCACCACTCAGTTGGTGGATACGTGCGCTATATAAGTCCATACATTATTATTTATTATTATTGAAGATAAATAGCAACATAAAACAACCGCTGTACATTTTAAACAGCAACATAAAACAACCGTTCGTCGTGTCAGTGCAAAAACGTCGTATGGGATGTTGACAATGCAATAAGGTCGTATGTACAGCGCGTCGTCAATCTGCATAAATTTACATACATTAAAAAATGTTTGTGCAACAACGTCGTATCTCAGCCATTGCTTTTGTGCATTCATCCGGGAACTTGTTACATACGACCTTTTTGCACTGACACAAACTGGTTTTGTGCAAAAACGTCGTAACTCGGAGATACGACGTTTTTGCACTGACACGACGAGTTGTACATTTTGTATGTCATTACAATCCACCAACGAAATAAGAATAAACGCAGTCGCCTGGACTTCCCTTTTCTCCCCAAGAAAAATACGTTTTTGGGAAGCAAAATCCAAAGTTTCACAAGTTTCACTTCTCTTGGGTTTGTGTTTTGGAACTTAAAGGTAACATTTAGGGCCAGTTTTCTTTGAGTTTATCGCATTACAATGACATCGAAACCATGTGTATTATTGCTTTAGTCCACATCGTCAACTGGCTCAAAATTCTGTTTTCCCCCATGCAATCTGAAAGGACACAATTTTGTTGGAATATGTCTATAATCAGAAAACATATGGTAGACTTGTATAAGGGTTGATATTACAAAACTGTGAAATATGTACAGCGGCGAAGACATGGGGGGGGGGGCTGGGGGGCACGTTCCCCCACAAATTTCCAGTGCCTCCCCCAGGTTCCCCCACTAAAAATCCCGATATTTCCCTAAAAAGAAAAGAAAAAGAAACAGAGTTAATTAATTGAAAAATGTTTATAAATTCAATTAAGATTGTGTTGATGAAAGTCGATCTGCTCTCAGAGACGCCATTCTTGATTTTCTCTCAACTTGGATTACTTGATGACCGCCTCGGCTTTGCCAACTTTTATAAGCTTATAAAACATGACAGGTCACTGTTTCAGTTCTTTCATTCCTCATCATAAGCAATTATCATTGTTTTTTAAAGAAAAGTCGATAATAACTCTTATGAAATACATATGAAACCCTTGAACAGATTACAACTGATCCCCAAAAATACAGTGAAGCACATTATCAAAATTCACAAAGTGACAACAAATGTGACATTAAGTAAGACTAATTGCGGTGACACCATGTGGAATCTCAATTGAGTAGTAATTAGTTCTGAAAAGAACTGGGGGTACAACTCGACGTTTCGATCAGTATGCTCTGATCGTCCTCAGGAGAATGTGACATTACATATATACTCTATGCTGATAAGAAAATCGAGGTCAATTTCATCAACATTAATGCGTTTTATTCAGATGACTACTGTCCTTTCTTGTACTTTAGTCCACCTAAACTAGTAATTGAATTGTGTCATTATTAGTCATGTTTCCATCTTACTTAAAAGGCATGATAATTTATACTAAATACTGCATATAGAGACCATGTACATGTATGTCTTCATGATTTTGTAGCTTTAAGTGGACATAAAGGCAAATAATATGTATACAGTGCTGATTGTGTGGCTTCAACAGGACATAATGTAGAGATGAATTACATTTTCTGAAATGATACAAAATACAGCGTTATCATATACTATTCAAAAGTATTTCCATACCTCTCTGTAAGTTTGTTTGGAGACGGATTTATTAAAGTACCGCAATTGTACCGCAAACTCTTACAAAAGCCATAACCAAAAAGTCCCCCACAAACAAAATCACAAATTTTAAACAATAGATGACAAATGACGCAAATATGAATATTTAACATTTTGCCTATTTAAAGTTAGTTAGATAAGATTCACCTTTACTAAAACAACCCGAACACCTAGTATTTGTAATGAAACAAACACTAAATGTCGAGTTGTTTTTGTTTTTCAAAATGCATTTATCATACAAATTGAAATACAGTGGATCCGTATCTGACTATTTCCAATGTTTGTCCATTTAACAATAACATTAGTGGGAATAGTAGACCTTTTGTTTGACGGTACCAATAATGACCGATTGGTCAAAATGGGGAAACGTGTAGAAGAGACAGGATATTTTTTCAGATCCTTTGGTAGCAATAGCTATGCTTTCATGCCTCACTTGGCAATCATCAGCTGCATGTAATGGTTCAGAGGAACCGGGTTGTCTCCTGTCTTATTTTTGGATAAGACATTATATTGATGTTCTTTTCAAACAGTTGTAATGTATCCGTTTTGTTTGAGTGAGAGAGAGAGAGAGAGTTGTTTGTGATTTGTTCCTCTAATAAGGAAAGCAGAACATTGAGTGTTTCATCTGGTTCTTCGAAAAAAGAAAACAGCCAGAGTCGTATGGGGTGGGAGTGAGTTTCTCAATTGATCCTTTTGGATCTGTGTTTGTGCGATTTGCTCGGAATAGTTTCTCCCGAATGTTTTAGGCCTTTCTAAATGTAACAAAGGGTTGTTTTGGGAATATTTCCGAGAGTTGTTGGTTTTGTTGTATCAGTGGCCAGTGTTTGTTTACTGCTTGTTTCACATCTTTGTGGTTAACGAACGGATTATAGGTTGTTGAGAAAACCAGTGGTACTTCCTTGTTTTGTTTACCTTTTGGTAGCTTGTGAATCAGTTTGGCTCGGTTTGCCAGTGACACTTTGTGTGTTGCGTTCTTTATCTCAGTTTGAGTATAGCCTCTGGCTAATACACTATGAAACAGCAAATGTCTAAAATCCTTTTGTTAGTATCAAAATGTCTGAAATTGCACAATGGGGATTTAATTTCAGACATTAAATGTCCGAAATTGCACAAAAGGCTTCAATTTCAGACATTTTATGAATGGACTCGGGTGAAGGATTACATTTCAGACATTTAAATGTCTGAAATTCGATGTCAAGACTACTTTTCAGACATTTGGGCTACGAGATCTGACCTCCTAATCCCTCTTTGTTAGCAAATGTCTGAAATTTAAGTCTGGATTCTATTGTTGTCACAATGGATTATTGTTGGTCAAGTTGTAAACCTCTAGCTGTACACTTAATGCAATGTACATGTACATCTACACACCTCGTTTTAAAAACATGTATTGCTCGAGGCTACTGGATAAATGCATTTTTTCAGTTTAAGTACCATAACTGTGCAAATAACTAAAATATTTTAAACAAATATTACAGGATTAATAATTATTTGCATCGTTCAAACATGAATTTATTTTAAGTAAATTTTTTTTTGCACTTTTATACTTTTTAAAATAAATTGACATCAAAACAAGCTATTTGAATACAAGATGCATCTTATGAACAATACTTATCCTGTGCCATGGTCAGAAGATCTCAAAAGGGGCAGTCAGCCGTTTAAACAGTACTCATTTGCTTAATCTTTCTTGTGGCCCAAGCCCTGTATGATACAGTGTCTGTAATGGAAACTTATGCAGGACGCTATAACTTCCTGAAAACAAGCTATCTGATGGTAGGCATACATTCATTCAGAAACTTAATGTATGATAGGACAGTCAGTCATTTACTTTAAAAAATAGTAAAACTTAAAATAAATTCATATTTGAAAGATGAAAAGAATGATTAATCTTGTACTATTTGTTTAAATTATTTTGACAGTTAGCCTCGAGCAACGCATGTTTAAAAAAAGGAGGTGTGTAGATGAACATGTGCATTGCATTAAGTGTACATGTACAGGTAGAGGTTTACAACTTGACCAACAATAATCCATTGTGACAACAATATAATCTAGCCAAACCACATAGCTTCACATCTTTGTCTTGAATACAAGATGTATCTTATGAACAATACTCATCCTGTGTCATAGTCAGAAGATCTCAAAAGGGGCAGTCAGCCGTTGAGACAGTACCTTGCTTAAAGGGGGACTGACATCCTTTATTGTGTGTACTTAAGGCGTTTTGTAATAAAATATTGTTTTTGAGACCCACCTGTGTCTATTTAATCATTGATTTCTGAGTACAAGTATTTTAAAACAATGTTTGAAGTGTTTGGGGGAGGCAACCCCGCCCATGGTGGAAGCTTCATTTGCATAAGATATGTGACGTAAGGTCGGGAAGATCCGATGTGTACATGATGTACATATACATACAAACGTTTCACACACGTTGCGTCGATTTCATTTCTTCCGTAATTTTTGCTTCCGGAACTAATAAAATGCCGGGAAGATGTGTTTCTGCAGGATGCAGCAACACCACCAAAGACGGTGTTAGCCTTCATCTGTTCCCAAGTGACCCAAAAATCGCCGTATTTGGACGAGCAAAGTTCGACTGACAAGAGTAAAGTGGTCAGGTCCATCGGCTCACATAGTTTTGTGCAGCGATCATTTTGAGCCGAGTTTTGAGCCGAATTTCTCTTCCCGACATGACGTCACGAACAGCTCCTCCGTGCAGGGAGTAAAAGTGGGGGGCATTTTTACAATGGTAAAATAACACTCTCAAAAACAATAAAAGCACAAAACAATTTTTTTTATTGATCTTTTACTGATATAAAAGAATAAAACGATCACATATTTAACTGTTTGATTTAAATCCATGTCAGTCCCCCTTTAATGATTCTTAGCCTGAACCTAGCCATTGGAGACAAATAATAAACAA